>NW_019281701.1:0-12819 GCF_000648695.1 Onthophagus taurus | reverse complement strand
AAAAAACGCCCCAAGCTGTAACTCTGTTATTTATATTCCGATACTTGTGTGGCAACCTCTATATACAGGTGTCTTTTCTCTGCTAAAGTTATATTCAAAATGGATGTATTGTACATCAGTGGATTCAGAAAAACAATCTCTATCCAATGACGTAAAGAAAAATATATAGAGCAATTTGTAAAGCAAAAGTTAATAATCGCTTAAAATTGAAGATGGCCTTGGAAAAAATTTATTTGTAGCATGAATCATAGTATTCATGAAACCATTTCATTTGATACCCCGCTCATGAAAATCGGAATGTAAATGACAGAGTTACAGCTTGGGGCGTTTTTTGTGTGACACCCTGTATAAGAATTTCGAATTTCCCGCTAAGTGAGTACATCTAACATGGCGACCTTTCTAGCTTCATTTTAGGCGTGGTGGGGACAACAGCATGCGCACTCTAGATTATATATAAGACCTCAATGCCCTACGGTCAATAGTTACTAAACCGTTTGAAAAACAAAAAAATATTTTGTACAAAAGTTGTTTGACTCATTACTTTTTATTACGTAAAATTAGTACATAAATTTATTAAAATGGAACAGCCTGTATATTTTATCATATTATGAATACAACTAAATTTGTTTATATAACCGTATATGTTACTATTTCACAGCGTTTATAGTTCCTGAGATATTCAATTGTTCTTCCAAAATGTGTCCATTACAAGATCTTTTTAAAAACGATATTTTATATTAAAACGAAATTAGATACAATATACAGTGTGTTTAAAAAGCTCAGTTACTTTTGATGTTTTACAAAGGGCTTTTTCTTAAGTTTTTTAAATGGAACAGCCTGTATATTGTGTGCTAGTTGAATTGCTCAACAAGTTCCCTTTATTTAATGATAAGTATGTCATATGTCTAACTTTAATAGTTTTCCTGATATTGAGAATTTAAAGAAAAATGTGTAATATAATGTCATTATTGTACTTAAAAAACTGACAGAATGTAAATATATTCTGTCCTTTTTTTGTTTTTTCTTTTTTGTTTGTCTGTCATTTGTAAATCAGTAATATTATATTAAAATACAATTTAAAAAAAAAACTTTAATAAATAAATAATCAAAACGTGATAAAAATACAAGAAATACAATTAAATGGCAGAACAATAAATCCCTTTTTTAATTACTAAATTATTTGAATAAAACGCAACAACAAACTATAAACAATTACTAAACGTTGCTCAACCAGTAGGTATTAATTTAATCAATACTTAGAAGTTGTTCAAAATGCCGCCCATTTTCTCTTCTACAAGCATTAATGCGCTGTATAAAAGATCTTGAGATATCTCTTAACATGAGCATCTTATTTTCTCTAAAGTCGTAAATTATATGGCAGGACAATTGCATATTTTATTACTTATATCTTTTTAAATCTCATAAAGTTGCTACTTTTTAAAAGTCGCATTAAAATCTGCTATATCGGAGCAACATTATTTTACATTATAAAATATTAATCAAATAATAAAGGGAAGAACAAAAAAACTGATAAAAATAGACAGAATATAATGTTAAGTACAATAACGCATATTTTATTACACATTATTCTTTAAATTCTAAATATCAGGAAAACTACTAAAGTTAGATATATGACATACTTATCATTAATTAAAGGTAACTTGATAGGTAATTCAACCAGCACACAATATACAGGCTGTTCCGTTTAAAAAATTTATGAAAAAGCCATTTGGAAAACATCAAAAGTAACTAAGCTTTATGAACACCTGTATAGCGTATCCAATATCTTCGGTTATTATCATTTATCTACTGGCTTTAACTATTATTTGACATAGTTTCAAGGCAAAACTGGAAAAGATGTCATTTTTACATCGCTTTTAAAAAGATGGAGACATTTTGGAAAAACAATTGAATATCTCAGGAACTATGAACGCTATGAGTTAGTAACATATACGATCGTATAAGCAAATTTAATGCTATTCATAATATGATAAAATGTATAGGGTGTTCCATTTAAAAAAATCTACGTACTCTCCGTTACGCTTAAATGGAACATCCTCTATAAGTGAAAATAATTTTACGTAATAAAAAGTGATGAGTCAAACAACTTTTGTATAAAATATTTTTATCTTTCTCAAATGCTTTAGCAACTGTCGTTCGCCGGGATACTAATATTTCACCCTGTATAGTGAATTTCACTTAAGATGCAATATACAAAAATACATGCAAAAATGTTACAGAGCATTGTGTTAAGAGTACAATTTGCTACAACTTTTGTTGTAAAAGTTTTTCCAAAAATATATTTCCCTAGAAACAAGGGCATACCTAGTTATTTTGTCCCACATAAAATGCAATATTGCAATATAATTTACATAATTACAGTAAAACCTCGATGTAACGGATCAATACGGGGAACGCAGTGTACGTTATAGCTCAATAAAACTATACAACAATCTAAAATAACAAATAAAACTAGACTTGCACTAAAACTAACACTAGACATAGAACTAGAAACATTCCGTTTAGCCGTGCGTCTCTTAAGACAGCTAAACCTGAATATTTCTAGTTCTAGGTCTAATGTTAGTTCTAGTGACAGTAGCATAAGATATCACATGTGTTGCATATTTTTATTGCACTAAAACTAGAACTAACCCTTGACTTAGAACTAGAAAGTATCGTGCGTCTGAAGACGCACGGCTAAACTCGAATGTTTCTAGACCTAGGTCTAGTGTTAATTCTACTTTTACACTAGCACTGTCACTAAAACTAACATAAGACCTAGAACTAGAATCATTCGGGTTTAGCCGTCTTGAGAGACGTGTAGCTAAACCCGAGTGTTTCTAGTTCTAGGTCTAATGTTAGTTCTAGTGACAGCGATAGGTAGTGGTAGTTAGCATAAGATATCACTATATTGCATATTTTTATTGCACTATCACTAGAACTAACACCTAGAAATAGAATCATTCGGGTTTTTCCGTCTTGAGAGACGTGCGGCTAAATTCGAATGTTTCTATTTCTAGGTCTTGTGTTAGTTCTAGTTTTGCACTAGTACTGTCACTAAAACTAACATAAGTATTGCGAGTTATATGAAATTCCCGGTATAGGTACTTCACTCATTCACCTTAATTCTCATCTATGAAAACATTAATCTTAAAATGTAGTCCTTTGATTGCAGTATGTAGTAAGTATCTAATCTTTTAAAAAAAAGTAGCAAATTTAACTAAAAAAAACTTAAAATAGTTTCTTACACTATTTTAAATCTTAATTACAAAAATATCTTTTTAGCGAATCTGTAAGAGGCGAACAAAATAGTACATACACATCATCAGAAAGAATAATGTTAACATATTTCGTTTTGGTTCGAACTGAGTATGGATCACTTCCCGATGAATACGGTTTATTAAATTTACTTGCCCATAAAAATTTTGATGATGCTTATCCTTTACATGACGGTAAATGGCAATGGGATAATTACGGGCCCTTAAACGATCGACAAGTAATTTTTTTAATTATTTTTGGTACCGTATTATTTAAAAAATATTTTTGTTAACTAGATTTTGTGTAAATTTTGGGCAAACTGGCGTCACTTTTACAAAGACCAACCAACCCATTTGATCTACAAGTACTATGGGCCGGAAATCGCTTTTCATTACGCTTGGTTAGGTTATTATACAATAATGTTACTTCCGGTTTCAATTCTGGGTTTGATTGTGTTTGTCGTGAGTCTTTTTAGAATGTTCATTGATGATATGGAAAGAATTAGAATGTAAGTTTTTATACAAAGAATATCAATAACTATTATCACCTTTAATTTCAGTGAAGATATTTGTAATGACACTTTGGATTTATGCCCACCTTGTGTAAACGCAGCTTGTCTTCCACAAAAAATTTACAAATTTTGTAAAGAAGCCATGATAACTTATCTTACAGATAATGATTTGAGCATATTATTTGCTTTTATTATTGTTATTTGGGGTAAAACAATTTTGAGATAGATTATTATTAAAAGAAATTTAGATTTTTTATTAATATTTTAGCATCAATTTTTTTGGAGTTATGGCAAAGAATCGAATACACATTACGTTATAGATGGAATTTACTTAATGTGAAACCCGACATCGATGAACGGTTTGGAAATTTCTTTGTTTTGTTATTAAATAATAGCTAATTTTTTTTTCAGCCCGGAATTTAAAGAACGAACGAAAAACTACGTTCGAATAAATCAATATACTGGTCTTAGCGAAACTTATTACCCTATCAAGTATCAATTAAGACAATATGCGATTTCAGCTGTATTCTGTTTAATATGTGTAAGAAATTTTTAATTTTAAATGAACATAATTTCGTAATTTGGAATATAATATTATTATCTTTCAGATTGCCTTTTTTATAGCAACAGTTATGTGTATTCGAGCAACCGTTTATTTTTTTAGATACAGTGTGTATTTATCGGAATGGGAATTTGTAAGAGAATATGGTGATTTTGCTGTTAAAATGTATAGCGGCATGGCTACCGTTATTTTTATTAAACTCTATACTCCGGTAATTAACTTAATTATACTTTAAATTTAATGGTTGAATCCCAAATAATTGCATGTACTTTCTCTATGCATATTTAAAACGCTATCTTTTATCAAAAGTCGTTAATTCTCCACATCAAGAACTGTACTCAAGCAAACTTATCGAAACACTTGATTCTGTATTATACAGGTGGTCCATTTAACGTAAGACAAGCGATTATCTCGAAAACGGTTCATTTTACATAAAAATGAACCAAATGAAAGCTGTTTTGTGTGAAGGGGGAAACCATAATATAACGATAACATTTTTTGACCTTGACCCTATTTTCAAGGTTATATGAAGGTCACGGCTAATTTTCTAAATGGCACTCTATGTTTTTGATTGCAAAATCTGAATCTATACATAAAAGTAAAATAATGGCGAAACATCTTTTGTAGATAAAATCTAAATAATTTTGTTATTTAAATAGTTTTAAATATTGTTTGTTTATAAAAAATTGATTAAACTATACTATTAATCAACAACAAGTACAAAATTTATAATAAATGTTCAAATATTTCCTCACCCACTTCAATACATTTATTAACCCCTCTACTAAAACTTTCTTTACATCTTAAAAGGTTTTCTTGGCTACTATTTTTGCATGCATTTCTTATCCGCACTTTCATGTTTCTGGCGTAGTCGGTACTTCGTTTGGTTGTGGTATTTCATTTGGTTGATCAATTAAAAAGTCCAATGGTTTGGCCAATTGGTACATTAATAAATCATTTTTTCTAGAAAATTCAGAAATCAACTCAAGAGACATAACACGTCACAATGTTTTATGTATAAACATTATCAGCTTAGAAGTTGTATTACAACAACATGATATAAAAATTTTATGTGTAAGTGAACATTGGTTAAGAAAAGATAAACTTAATCTACTAGCATTAAATAATTACTCTCTTGCAACTTGCAACATCGTTAGTAGATCCTTCTTTGTTTAGAACGTTTTAAAATATATTTTCTTGGATAATCTAATTACGTTTAACGAAAAAAAAAAAAATATTGAAATAGTAGGAATCAAATTGACGAATTTACGAACTGTGATTTTAAATGTGTACAGATCACCATCTGGTAATTTTAACAATTTCATCTGTACATTGGAAAATGCTCTTACTGTTGTCATAAGAAACAAAAATAGATAGTATCATGTTATTTGGTGACTTTAATGTAAATTTTCGAGAAACTAAAAGATTGAGAGACTTATTGCAATCTTTTAACTTGAAACAAAAAGTTAATCAGCCGGCTCGTATAACGGCTATGTCACAAACATGTATTGGCAATTTATTTATGACGTCTAGTCATTAAAAGAAGTGGTCAGCTTCAGTATTAAACCCTCATCTGTCAGATCATCATGCTATATTAGCAGCTCTTGAGGATAATAATTCTGCTGTACTGTCAATGTATAAGCGATGCTACAATACTTCCTCTAAAATGAAGTTTGCCCAAAAAATAGAGAAAATTGATTGGAATTATTTAAGCACTATAGAGTCCGCACAAGAAGCTTTCTTCAATATCTACAGATATCATTTTAATGAATGCTTTACTTTAAAACAACAGGCGAACCCATCTAGGTCACTACCGTGGTTTAACAAAAGGCTACATTCTATGAAGGAAAAACTGGATAGACTTGATACAATTATTGCTAATGCAACAAAAGCAACTGAATCATATGATATCTATAAAAAGTATAGAATGGAATACAGGTATGAATTAATGAAAACTAAACAAAAGTATAATGCAAACTACATTATGAATGCGAGAAATAAGTCTAAAGCGGCCCGGCAGGTAATCAAGGGAAACATAAACTTATGTTCAAAACAAAAAATGAAATCTGATGTAAACGCTGAAGAATTGAGCATCTTTTTCACGCGTATACCGTTGGAAATTGCATCATCATTGATGAGTGATGGTCCAAATAGCCCCAGTGATTACATGAACTGTGTAAAATCGAATGTTAACTCGTTTGTACTGTTTTCTACGAATGAATTAGAGATATTTAATACTATAATGCAACTCAATAATAGTCACTCAGAAGATTATTATGGTATGTCAACAAGCATTTTAAAATTTATTGCTTACATCATTGTTGAACCATTAAATATTATTATTAACAAATGTTTTTAACAGTTCATTTTCCCTAATGAGCTGAAAATTACGAGAATAACTCCCATATACAAGAAAGGTGATGTAAATGATCCTAACAATTTTCGGCCAATAGCTATCTTACCAATAATGTCAAAACTTTTTGAGCATCTGTTGGAATCGCGTCTTCTTGACTATTTGATTATGAACAAGTCATTGATGGTTTTAATGAGTCAAAAAAAATTTCGGCAATAATGTTCTGCCTTACAAAGGCATTTGATTGTGTCAATCATAAGATACTGTTACAGAAACTGGAATATTATGGCATCAGACAACCCACGATAACAGTGTTTCAATCGTACTTAGAAAATCGAAGACAGGTGGCCAAGTTGGTAATTATAGATCGAATATAAGAACGGTGGAAATCGGTGTACCGCAGGGATCCTTCTTTGGTCCAATTTTATTCCTTTTATATGTGAACACTCTTCCGGAAACTCTGAACATGTGTAAGACAATAATGTATGCATATGACACAACATTGATAAATATAGTTGAAAAGCTGCACGAAAATGAGGGTCTCAGTCAGAAGGGTGCATCAGATTGGTTTAAAACGAACAAACTTAAGCTGAATGAAAATAAGAAAAAAAAAATTGATTTTAGTACTAAAACAAATAATAACATCTCGGCAGTTAAGTTACTGGGGCTGCAGTTTGAAAACTCTTTGAAATGGAATCTACAAATGGATGTAATAGGAAAAAAACTTAGCTCAGTAGTTTACCAACTTAGAACACTTATAAGCCTAACAGATTTGCAAACAGTGATAGTGGTGAATTACTCGAATTTCCAGAGTGTGATGTCATATAGCATTCTGTTTCGGGGAAGTTTCCGGAGCCGAGCGTATACTTTTAATTCAGAAAAAAGCAGTAAGAACGCTATTCAAAGCTAATCAACTAAAAAGTTGTAGGCCACTTTTTATAAAATCAAAAATAACGTCCGTTTACTTGTTGTACATTTATAAATGATTGATGTTCGTAAAAGAAAATCTAAATGGTATATTATGCCGAGAGGAGTTACAAACTACAATACGAGAAATCAAAAATTGTTACAAATCCCTTACCATAGGCTTTCGACATGCCAACAATCTGTTTAGTACCAAGGAATAAGATTTTATAATAAATTCCGGGACGACACAAAATCACTTTCACGAATTCATACATGAATTCACGGATACGCCGTACATTTTGTAATTGTCATTTATTGAAATTGTAAACATACTCTTGACGACCTGTAACTTTATGTTTTTTTGGGAATAAATTATTATGATTATTATTCCTGATAAACATTATCCTTAAGGACGCCGCACAAAAAAAATCAAGAGGTGTTAAATCAGGTGATCAAGCAGGCCAGGAAATTGGAGCTCCCCTTCCAATCCATCGCCCAGCATAATCCTCGATCTAAAGCTTCACGTGCAATATGCATATTTTGTCTTTTTTCCCTGCTCAAATCTACAAGTAACGTTGGTAAGACGTCATCTAAAAAATTTCAGTACTTCTCCCCATTCAGCATACATCTTTTGGACCTCTCGATTTCCTGGCAAAATAATGTGTAATAAGACCATCTACACTGACCCTGAAAAAATAGTTAATGCTTTTGCAGATCAATTCTCTAGACTATACACTGGTGTCTCTGCTTACAACGTGGTTGATGTGGTTGATGTACACTTTACGTATCCTTAAGTATTTGTTGCCGATGTCACTAAAAAACAGGTTTTTCATTTCCTAAAAAAGTTACCTAATAAATTTACTGCTGATGATGATCTCCCTGCATTTTTCATTCGCGATTACTGTGCAGTTTTTGCAGTCCAATTTCGTTGAAGTAATTAAACAGATTATTTCATTTGTGTCACCATATCAACATGGGTTTATCAAGCGTTTACCAATCTCGCGGTGGTTACTGAGGTGATTTGTGAATCTTTGGATAGGAGCAGTCAGGTGGATGTGGTATACACTGATTTTTTTAAAGCATTCGACATGATTCATCATGACGTCCTCTTCTGTAACCTTAGTGCTTTTGCCTTATCTCCTAGGTTTATAAAACTATTTATCTCTTACCTGTCGGGTCGTATAAATTATGTGTATTACAACGGTTATGCGTCTATGGAGTTTACGGCTAGGTCTGGTGTTCCTCAGGGCACAAATCTAGGTCCCCTACTATTTGTTATCTTCTTGAATGACCTTTTAGACAAATTCTATTCCGACCTATTTTTTCGGACCGTGATATTGTCAGTCTTCAGTCGGACTTGGATGTCTCGGTATAACCGTTTTCAGCTAACGATTAATGCGAATAAGTTCGGTAATCAAGTATCCGGGGGTTACTTTTGACCGCAAATTGTGTTTCGTTTTGCGCACCTCGCGTACCTGTTCTGCCATCAGTGTGTACAAGTCCCTGTTTTTGACCTTTGTATTGTCCAAATTGGAATATGGCTCTATAATTTGGTCACCACAATATTTGTGTCATAGACTTATATTGGAAAGAATTCAGAGGAGATTTCTGCAACGTCACAACTTTTCTGCACTGGACGTGAGAAGTGTGCATGACCAGTGTGTCAAGTTTTTACAGAAGTGAATTGGATTGTGCTTGTACCAATGAGTTTTATCCGAGGAATTTCAGATCCAATATTTTAGCCAACTGCCCGGTGTAAAGAATGTGTAAACTAACTAACAATAATAGTGTAGGAGTGTTCATGTGAGTGATATTTGTTTTATAGCATGTGCTATTGATCTTTGATGGGCAATAAAGTGAATCATTATCTTCAACAATGGTTCCTTTGTCTCATTATTATTTTATCATCTTTTAATTTGTGCTTAACGCATTTTCTTTTTATTATTCTTCGTTTTATTAATCGTTGTTTCTTGAGGTTGTTATTAATAAGGCAATATCAGTATCAATGACCTGTAAAAATAAGAGAAGAATCAATTTCATTAACTAAATTATTATTATTAATTGATAAATTTTTTTAGGTTGTTACAAAAATTTCTTTGTTCTTAACCGACAAAGAAGTTCATCGTACCAGAAACTCATATTTAAACTCCTTTATCCTAAAAAGTTTTGTAATGTCATTTTTTAATACTTACACGACGCTGTTTTATTACGCTTTTCTTAAGGTAAACTATAAAATAATTTGTTAAATAATTTTTTAATAATTTTTATTTTTAGAATTTGAGATATACTCATCCTGGAGATCATCTTTCTTATGATAGCACATTTGGAATAGCAGCCGATGTTTGCCCACCAGCTCTCGGTTGCACAGCGAGTCTTTCAATACATATATTGTTTTTAATGTTGAAAAATTATGTGGTGATGTTAATTAAAAAGAGTGGAATAGTTCCGTAAGTTAATAAAATAATAAATAATCAACGAATAATTTTTACTTTTTTAGTTTGTTATATAATTATTACAAACGAGTAAAAAATATCCGCGCTCTCAAGAAAAAAGAGCAAGATTGGTCGAAACAACACTTACCACAATGGGAAGTCGATTATGAATTAATAAAACCATGCCAAATGTTTTTCTTGGAAAGTTTCACATCATCAGGTTTAAAAAAAAACGAAACTAAATAACTAAAATTAACTATTTTTTTAAAATGTAGTTTTAGAATTTGGTGCTGTTACATTATTCGTAGCATCTTTACCTTTATTACCCCTCCTAGCCTTAATTAACAACATAATCAATTTGAGATTATCATCGATGACCTTAACCAGAAGAATTCGAAGAAGTATCCCATCAAGAGTTAATGGTTTAGGTGCTTGGAATACAGTTTTGCTTGTCCTAACAAGAATTAGTTTTGTGATAAGTGTACGGAAATAAAATGTTTTAATTAATTTATAAATTAATTAAATTTTTTAGGGTTGCATTATAGCTTTCACAACAATATTTGTTCATAGAGTTACTTATATCATTGAGAAAGGAAATTACACCGGTTTCGTATTCAATACACTTTCAGCATTTTTGATAGATGACTTCAATACGCAAATGCGTTCAAATATCATAAAACATTACCCGAATTTAACAGCGTGTTATTACCCGGGATTAAGAAAACATTACAACGAAACGCGGAAATATGAATTATCCGATAGATATTATCAAATATTATCGTTTGAATTGTTGTGTTTAGTCATTTTTGTGGTATTTCTTTAATAGCATCATGTATTCTTTTTAATTAACACATCTTTTCAGCATTTTGGTTTTTTCTGCACTAATCTACTCACTATTTTAATCCCAAAAGAACCAGAATTAATCAGGGAATCTATCCAATTTGAAGAACAGAAATGGAAAATGGAAAATATCAATAAAACTGAAGAATTCCTAGAAAACTATAGCGTGAATAGTTTCTAACACAATGTGAATACACAAAAAATGTATTTTTATTTACACTTAACATAAATAAATAATACAAATGAAATGTAACATACCTTTTATGTAGCATTCTTCTTGTTTTACTTGTTCGGGATTTAAGACGACAAATTCTTACTAAATATAATAGTTAAATAGGTAAGCATTAATAATAAACACCTTTATTAGAAAATAAGCTTAATTATACAAAAAAAAACATACAAAAGAAAATAGGCGAGTTCCAGCTTGTACTAGTTAGTACAGCTGCTCTAACTAACCTAAGAAATAAAAAAAGAAAAATATGACTCGGCCAAAAATTACAAAGCAACAGCTAGATACAACAACAAGATTGCAAAACATGTCAGATCAGCGTTTGCCCCCATGTAGACATTGTTCAAGAAAACAAGAATATTTCTGTGTAAATTTAAACCTTCGTAGTGAGAACCCCTTGCAATTATCGTCCACCTCATTATATTTCGAAGTTATTTGAAATAAGTATGATCTCTGAAACAAAGACAAACGATAGAAGGGTGGCGACAGTCTTCCGCGAAATCGCGTATTTATTCGGTGGACATCATTTCGGAAAGTTATCAGTTGGTAGAGATACTGTGGTTCCTTGTAGTTTATAATTTTATGGTATAGGCACAAACACTGCACTTTCCTACGATGNAAGAGAACATCTTTTTCAGATGAATACCAAGGTAGTGTCGATGAGGAAACAACATCCTCAGATGATAATAAGCCCTGGATATACAGTTGGAGACATGCTTCTTATAGCGAAAACTGTTGTCCATAATCATACCCAAATTCTTTACCTCACTAACCAAAGGAATGTTACAACCATCAATTTGCAAATCAATACTTTCCCGAAAACCATTACATATAGCGGAATTTCCAAAAAGTATAGCATTGGATTTACTCGGATTAAGATGTAGACCGTATTCCCGAGCCACTTTATGAATGTAATCAAGGTCTTTTTGCATATTCGTAATACCCAACGCGAAGTCGCGTGGATCAAAGGAAACATACATCTGCAAGTCATCCGCATACATATGGTACTCACAATGATTTAACCCCCTAACGATTTGAGATGTATATAAAGAAAATAGAATAGGCCCTAAAATAGTACCTTGTGGTACACCCTTGCTCAAACAGCGAAATTCAGACAAAGCATCACCGATTCTAACCGACTGATGCCTATTACTTAAATAATTTTCAATTAAGTTTAAAGCGGATTCACTGAAGCCAATATACTTTAACAATTCCACAAGCAAATCATGACAAACACTATCAAAAGCTCTACTAAAATCCAACAAGACTACCAACGTACATAATCCTTTATCTCGAGCCTGTAAAATATCATTAGTTACCTTGAGAGATGAAAGAAGAAAGATGTGAAGGCAAAGTGTATTGGAGCTAGATGCTAGTAAGTACTATTTGAGAGATATTTGTATTGTCATTAAGTGATGCACAGAAGAAGTTTAAAAATTTTATAGTATGAAATCAAAAACTAAGCAAAACATTTATCTGCAAGGGCTGTTACAAGCTACAACTGTAGCCAAAAGACGAAAACGCAAGGAAAATGGGATGAATAAGAATAGATCGTTTCTACATTTATTAATATCGAAGAAAAAAGAATAAACGATTGTTAAAGAGCATTTGCAACTATTCATTGTATTAGCTTGGAACGAATTAAAAGAATTAAGCGTTTATTTATGAATGATGAAGTTCCTTATGATAAACGGGGTACAAATATTAAAAGAAATGCCATTGAAGAAA
>NW_019281700.1:0-28016 GCF_000648695.1 Onthophagus taurus | reverse complement strand
AAAAAATTAATAAATAAAATAAAAATCAGTGTTGAAAATAAAAATGTGTAATAAAAACAAGACATTAATAAAATTTAATGTTTTTAATTACAAATCACTTTTAGTTTTAACATAATTATAGGCGATTTTAATACAAAAATAGGAAAAGGAAGAGTTCTGCAACAAAACCAAGATGGTATTAGACTATATTACTAGATAAACAGAATTAAAGGTGTTCTGATCATAACCCTGTAGTTGAAAAATTTAATATTAGATTAATGAAAGTTCAGAATACAAAATGGATGTGGCCTAACTTTGAAAGAATCAGAAATAAAATAAGAAATAGCAGTGATGTTGAATAATAAATCTAAGGAAGTTGAACAACTGGTTAAAAGTACATGAATTACACTCTTTATACAGCAATTCGCTATAAAGGCCTCCTTAAAATATACCTCTATTTCATTTTATGGCCTAAACTTGGTAATTCCCCTATTTATGTTACCTAATATAACTTACCCTAATATACTGTAATAATTTTAACATTCTCTTAGTTCACCGAGAGAACATAACCTAGAATTTGTGACAGAGAGATTTTTTGTTGGTGAAAATCTTATCTTAAACCGTTTTGTTTACTTCCAAATGTATCAATTATTATAGTTCAGCTCCTAAAGCACATTTTTCATCCATCTTTTGAGGTTTTAACGTTATTTTGAGAAAGAAATCCTTGATTTAAATTTGAATTTTTCTAACTTTACTCATTGTTGAAATTTGGCGTGTACTCCAATGTATGTCTATAAACAAGAAAAGACAACGTTGAATACGAAGTTTTATTACGTTTCATAAAGGAATAAGGGAGAAATCAACGAAAAAAGAATTAAATTTTGAAGGTTAATTCCGAGAAAAATCAAGAGATGACGCTAGTTTCGAAGCAAGAATTTTGAATTTTGAAAAGGGCGCGAAGCTAAGAGCCAATCAGAAACGAGGAAAAAACAGTTGGAGTGCCGGGGTATATAAGGAGATCGCGAACAGGGAGTGAGAGAGTCGTCGTCGGACCAGCGTCGAATCCACGTCGTCAGATAGAAGAATTTTTGAAGAGATAACCTCAAAAATTTAAGATAATTTTTTAAAAAAAAGTCAAATCAACTTACAATATTAAAATAAAAAGAGAATCATCCTACAACCTATTCCAAGAACTACCGATACTTCTTCGAGATCATCCAAGACCCTATTTCCGAAGAACAAACAGTTCAATTTCCCGTAAGAAGAATCCTGTAGACAATCCAGAAAATTAGTTAGTGCCCCGAACACAAGAGACAATCCATAATCCAGATACCACATTGAACTCCAATCCTTTCTTTTTCACAGTGAGTCGGATGATAATTTTATTTTATTATTTAACATAACCTACAAAAAGAAAATTCAAAGAATCAAACTCAAAGAACAACTCACAAGAGTTTCCTATAATTTTGATCAATACTTACTTGTGTGTAAAGATTTATTAGTTTTTCTTGAATAACGTTCATTTATTTAATTCTATTTTTTTTTAACGAGTTTGATGACAATTTAAGACATCGACCATTTGTTATTTTCAAAGAACGGTTCTAACTAGTTTTATCCTACTCTCTCTCTCAAATAATAAACGGGTTCTCTCTAATATCGATATTTCAGTCGATAACCGCAGTTATTAAAGTTAATTTAGGAAAACCATTTTTTTTGTTGTTACTCATAAGACGAGTTAATTTGATTTTGTATTAATTAAATGAATTTTTTGTCGAACCTGATTAATATTCTTTTGAACCTGAACTTGCCCGAAACCATGAGTTTTTAATAAGAGTCTCATAAAATTAAAGAAACCCAAATTTATAGATTAATAACTTGTGTATAAAACAGCACAATACCTTATTTTTCAAGATTGGTTTAATAACCACTTTTGCCTTGAAGTGAAAAAATGTCTTCAGAAGAACAATTTGGATCAAAAAATTCTGCTTCTCTTGGATAACTTCCCTGGACATACCACCAATATATCGGACTTGTCTGAAGATGTGAAAATTGAATATCTGCCTAAAAATACAACTGCTATGATTCAGTCAATAATGAAACGGTAATGAAACCGATAGCAAATTGTAAATTAATAAGTTTTGGACGCAATTCAATATAAAAGATGCTGTTGCCAATATTGGCGAATCATGGGATGAGCTGAAATAAACAACATTAAACCGCGCATGACAAAAAATTTTTTTTGATTGAGTTAGTCCTGCAACTAACAACTAGCCCTGATTACCTGTTTCCAGAAATTAAACAAAACAGAGCAAAAGAAGTTGGTTTTGAGAACTTGGAAGAAAATTGTCGTAAATTTGTTGGATGCTGATCGCCAGTCACTTTCGAATGACGAGTTAATTGAACTTGCAGAGAACGAAATACTTCAATTAAAAAAAAGTTTGCCACTGCACAACTTGAAAAATTACAGCGAAAACTTGAACTGGAACTTAAATGAGCAACAGACAATAACAAACAATGATCCAGCAGAAGTAGAAACAATATGGACATATTATACAGGATCATACTCAACATATATATAGAAAATTTTTGTGCTAGAGATAAAACACGCAATAAAACTGTCAAAGACACACTACAATACATACTAATACATGACGAAAGCTTCAACATCTTAACAAACTTCTTAAAGAAGATATATTGTTCAGAAATTGCGATTGGATCCAAATCTGTATTTCAATACCTACAGAAAAGTGGAACAAACAAGTATTAGCTTGTTGAGCCATACTCTGAAGAATCATGCCCAAATTGTGCAGAACAACAATTTGGTTTCCACATGGGTCATAGAGCATAGAGGCGCTATTTTACCTAAAAATACTGCTTCAGAAATGAAGAGATCAATTAAACAATTCACCTATGTTTTATGAACTATAAAAAAGTTTTTGACCGAATAAACCAAACGGAGATAATAGATTGGACATCAAAAATTTGTACTGAGAGCAAAGGGCATTCGTAAGGATGGAAAATAAATTGACCAATAGCATACTCATCAACATCATACTCTCACCAATTTCTTCGAAAATGTACCTTGAAAAGATATCCCAAAATTAAACTAACACTAGACCTAGAAGGGTTAAGCTGTGCGTTTTTTGAAAAAATGTTTGACGTTTCAGATGCCATGTTGCAACCTTCTTCAGAAACAAGTTCGAAGTGAAACTTCAATCAGATTTATATGAAACTGCATATAAATCTGATTGGTGCAGTATTTATCGTGCTTTCGCTCTGTTTGCATTGTTTGGTGGTTCACTGGGTATTCCTCAGAGTGTACTCTAGAAGAACGGCTACACAAGAAATCTTTCTTCTTTCATCACTGTCAGTGATCAATTGTGGCAATTTGTGGCAGTGATAATAGGTTTGTGAAAGCATAAATATATGCGTAAATATAAATATATTCAATCGTGTATGAGGGTAGAAAAGATCCACACAGAAGACAATCTTCATGGCTAAAGAACGCGATGCATTGGACTGGCCTGCATTCACAATCACTGCTAAAAGCAGCAGTGAAAAGAACGATTTGTCGAGGTTGTAGATAACCTTCTATGATGACGGTACCTTAAGAAGAGAGGTTTTTAGTTTTTGACTAAGCGACAAATGAAGAATGTTGAAAGTCGTGGCATAAATTTAATCACAAATGCTAGAGTCAAAATGATGTTTCGTGTAACAATTTTTGAGGAAAATTATCTAGAGTTTGATTTTGCACTTTTCAATTGGTTTCTATTTTATATAGAATTTAAGTCTAACTAGTTTCGGCCCTTGACCATCTTCAGAAACTCTACAAATAGATTAACAACCCTCATCTTATCCATTTTACAAACAAATTTCTTAATGTTTCTTTTTCTTTTATTAAAAAAGATTACATATCAAAATCGAAATCAGATTATTAGTTACTAATTTACAAAATTAAAGTTTAAAAAGTTGTAAAATGAAGTTAAGGACGAAGTGTTACAAGTTTACAGGTTAAAATTTAACAAAAAAATATTAAGAAACTTGGGAAAAATTCAAGAATCATCATGTGGCTTAAAAATCGACGATTTTTTTTAATCAATGTGAAATGACCCAAAAAACACGTTAAAAATAAAAAGAAAGTGCGGAAAAGTGACTAACACTAGATTAACTTCAGTTATAAAACTTCTATTATATGATAACTAACTTCAGGTTTAAAATGTCAACCTCAATTTTGACATATTTGTAATCTTCATTAAAAATCCTTTAAAATGAGTACAAACACGACATATTTATCTTCAATATTAATGAAGTTATGGTCAACTTCCGGTTAAGAATGTCAACGTCAATTTTGACATATTTGTAATCGTCGTGAAAAATCCTTTAAAATGAGTCCAAACATGATACGTTTAATTCCAATATTACTCGAGATATAAGCAACTTCCGGTTTGAAATGTCAATGTCATTTTGACATATTCTTAATTTTTATAAAATGTCTTAATATTTGTCACAAAAACAAAAATATAATAAAAAAAAATCAAAAATTAAGGTTGGTATTAATATTTAAAAATTAAATTGCTATCTTCATTGTTGCTAACTTCGGGTTTAATGTTTTTTATTCCAACTTTTTTGTTTTTTGAGATAAGTGTGTTAAATGTGTTAAAATTGACGTTGACGTTTCAAACCGGAAGTGATTGTATCTCCATTAATATCAAAGTTAAATATGTCGAGTTTGGACTCATTTTAAAGGATTTTTAATGAAGATTACAAATATGTCAAAATTGACATTGACGTTTCAAACCGGAAGAGATTGTATCTCCATTACGAATCTCATTATCTCCAAATTACGAATATAATAATAAAATTAAAGTTAACATTGATAACTAAAAGATTTTTTTACGATTAAACTAACTAAAGTTATAAAACTTCTATTACATGATAACTAACTTCAGGTTTAAAATGTCAACCTCAATTTTGACATATTTGTAATTTTTATTAAAAATCCTTTAAAATGAGTACAAACACGACATATTTATCTTCGATATTAATGAAGTTATGGTTAACTTCCGGTTAAGAATGTCAACGTCAATTTTGATATATTTGTAATCGTCGTGAAAAATCCTTTAAAATGAGTCCAAAGATGATACGTTTAATTCTAATATTACTCGAGATATAAGCAACTTCTGATTTAAAATGTCAATGTCATTTTGACATATTCTTAATTTTTATAAAATGTCTTAACATTTGTCACAAAAACAAAAATATAATAAAAAAAATCAAAAATTAAGGTTGCTATTTTCATTGTTGCTAACTTCAGGTTTAATGTTTTTTATTTTAACTTTTTTGAGATACCTTTGAATTCATTTTAAAGGTTTTTTAATGAAGATGACAAATATGTCAAAATTGACATTGACATTTCAAACCGGAAGTGATTGTATCTCCATTAATATCAAAGTTAAACATATCGAGTTTGGACTCATTTTAAAGGATTTTTTATGAAATTGACAAATATGTCAAAATTAAAAGTTGAAACTTCGAACTTTTTGGTTTTTTGAAAGAAATGCGTCATGTTTGGATCACTTTAAAGGTTATTTTATGAAGATTACGTGCTACTTAGTAATATTATCACATCTTTTCAATGAAGAAAGTATGAAATAAAAAATCATTTCATTTAACTCATTTATTAATATTTTAAGTTTTAATACACATTAAATTGAGCTTCCAGGTGCATCTTTGACACTGCTGTGAGTCTACTATCTTTTTAAAGTTGGGAATGTAATTACTTAGGGCATTTCTCAAACAAGATTCTAAATGAGTATCTGTCAATGCCGTTCGGTATTTAGATTTTATTATTTTCATATCTGAAAATGCAGTTTCACATAAATATGTTGAATCACAACCTGAGTATAAATTCTCAATACATTTTCGAAAATTTGTATACTTGTCTTTCAATTTTCTTCAGATACCCTTGCTTTAACATAGATATCGTTTTGCATTTCCAACATCCATTTCGAACAAATCAGACAGTTTCTCTGCAACTTTTTCTATATTTATATTTTTTTTAAACAGAAAAGTGATAAAAAGTGCCACATCATCAATTTTTTTAAAATCTTGAATTTAAAAGTTGCTAGATTACCTTCTTTGTAAACTTTTTGCCCGGATAGAAGTACTGATTTTAAAAACTATAGTCATGATTTCTTGCATATCAATAAAATACAAAAATTAGTGATGAAAATAAAAATAAAATAATAAGATTTAATGTTTTTAATTACAAATCACTCTGTATCACAAAATATTTCTGTAAAAAAAAGTTTAATTTTAATGTTTTTTTTTTATAAAATAGGATTTATAAAAAGTATTAATAACAAATACCAATGAAGATCATTTGAAAAGGAAAAAATCTTAATCCTAAAAGTTCATAAAGTTTCGAACAAGTTACATTTCATTTTAAATCTAACACTACTACGAAAAAATGGGACAAATACACAATTACGAAATATGAAATAGAATTTGAGATTACACATTTAAGTTTATAGATAGACATTAAGTATACAATTTTTTTTTTTAAGATTGATATAAATATTNAATGATGTATAATAATTGTTGGGTTGGATTGGAAAAATATTGAGAAAAAAAATGTTGAAATAAAACTTACATTTTCGTATAACCTAAAAGTGTCAAAAAAGATGCTAGTTTAAAAATTCCTGGAAGCCGTGTTTATTGAAATTAAAGAATGAGACTTATTTTAAATTAAAGCTCATTGCTTTCTTTTTAAAATGATCTGTAATAATCACACCTAATAACCATTTATCAAAGAGATACCTTTTTGAACAACAAAATTCAACAACACCACTCTGCACTAAACTTCTAATCTCACATCTGGATGAATAAGTTTAAATATACCTAAAAACCCTACAGTGCGGATTGCGTCGTTTTTTATATAGATTCTTTCTTGTATAGTAGAAAGCGCTGTATAACAATTAAAATTAGAACTAACACTAGACCTAGAAAGTAGTCAGACATCAATATGATCAAAAATTTGTACTAAAAAAAATTGGAAAATAAATTGACCAATAGTATACTCATCAACATCATACTCTCACCAATTAGTTCCAAAATGTACCCTAAAAAGTATTCCAAAACGCAATAAGAACTAGTGAGGAAGAAATAAAAAACGCGATATATTGGACTGGCCTACAGGCATAATATTATGATAAGAGCAGCAGTGAAGAGAATGATTTGTCGACGTTGTAGATAACTCAAAACACTTTGCTGGATGAGTATATTGAAGTGCTTATTCAATTGTATGTCTAAAATATCTGGATACAATCAATGTATCTGTAATCAATATTACTAGCTACCTCGTTTCAATTCTGTTCACACATTACAGAGGTGCTTTTTTAGATTAGGTGCAATAATGTGTTATTGTGATAATTCTGGGTGTTGTAAATAAAAATAAGATATTAATAAGATTTAATATTTTTAATTACAAATCACTCTGTATCACAAAATATTTCTGTAAAAAAAAGTTTAATTTCAAAGTTTTTTTTTTATAAAATAGGATTTATAAAAAGTATTAATAACAAATACCAATGAAGATCATTTGAAAAGGAAAAAATCTTAATCCTAAAAGTTCATAAAGTTTCGAACAAGTTACATTTCATTTTAAATCTAACACTACTACGAAAAAATGGGACAAATACACAATTACGAAATATGAAATAGAATTTGAGATTACACATTTAAGTTTATAGATAGACATTAAGTATACAATTTTTTTTTTTAAGATTGATATAAATATTAAAACACTTTCAATATAATACGGTAATAATTCAAAATTAACTTTTTTTTTATAAAATAGAAACTATTTTATATTAAATTCTTCAGTTGAAAGACATTGGCGTTATATTTTTTTAACATTATTATTTAAAAATACATAAAATATGGCAGTTTTCGTTCATTAAGGCAGATTTTTTTGTTAGAACAACCACAATAATAATTAATTACTTACTTTTAAAATCTTATATTTAAAAAATGTTTTTTGAGGCTCATTTAATTAATCTAGAATTGGAATGAAAACTGGCAGCATTACATTAATATTAATGATATGAGCAAATAATACTTTTTCATCTAATTAATTGACTCCAAACAATTTTATCAAATCAATTTAGTTCAAATTTTTCTTATTACTTCAACAATCAATAAAAAAAGAACCTTGTACTGCTTATCACATCCTTAATTTTTTGTACTGATATATTTATTCCAGAAAATTTTTTTTTTGTTTAATTTTGTTTTAAGATCCAAATTTTTATTGACCAACACATTGCACTAGGTTAATTCATTAACGCCTTATAACTTAAAAATAAAAAAAAACTAAAATTAAACGCTAAACCCGACCTATTTATAAATTTATTAAAAAAAAAAATGATTTAAATTTATTTTTGTTGTTTATTCGCGTTTTGTAAATTGAACCAGTCGGGTTAGCATCGATGTTACGCAAGGTATTTGTTTTTGAGCGTGCATTTGTGGGATATCGGGGGTGTTACTCTCATAATCGAGGGCAACCCGCCGATTTACAAATGTTAATAACGTTAGGATGTCTGCGTTGAAGCCGTTATGACGAAGTTCTTCGCAAAGCGATTGAATAAACCAAGAACCACGAGTTGTGTTTCGCCAGGAGTAGAATCCTAAAAATAAGGTTTTACTACAACTATTTTTATTGGCTTTAAATCACACTCAAATAACTTGAAAATTTACAAAGTGAAGTTGTTAAAATGCACTTTTTAAAAAAAGTTATTTATTAGAGTACAAATTGACAAGAATAACATGTATTAATACATTTCATGAAGTCTATTGGAGGTGAAGATGAGATTGATGAAAGATCTTTGGTAAAATATATCAATAACTTGTGTCTATCACAAATAAAAGACCATAAGGAATATGAACTAAATAATCTAAATTTTCTTTTAACAACATAGTTAGTGCAAATTGTTACTTGTATTATTTAGTGATGACAGAACAATGGCAATTTAGAACGTTGCTTGTTCTTATTTTATCAACAAGCATTGCTTCAATCTTTTTAAATTTTGGAAATAATCGAATTTTTTCTAAAGAAAGGTCTGCTGCTATTTTCTTCTTTAGGTGCCGTTTCACCACCCCCGCAGGTTCTTAAACCAGGGGTTACGTCTTCTTTCTATGGACTTCTTTCTCAGAATTATTCCCTGCATAATTTGAAAAAGTTGGTACTTTTTCCCTGGCATGATATAACCCCTAATAATATAATGACCTTCTCTGTTTGATCGTCAGTACTATCTCTCTATCCTTCTGCATGCGTCTCATCACCTCCACATTGGTCACTTTCTCTAATTGACTTAATCTTTAACATTCGTCTGTATATCCATGTCTCAAATGCCATCAATCGTCTTAAATGTCATCATTCTCAGCTTCTTCATTCCATTAAACGTGCTTCTAGCCTATTCAGCGCACCTCTTTGGAGCTGTCGTTGTTATCATTAATCTTTGTGCCTAAGTATTTAAATTCTTTTACTCTTTCAATAGGTTGATCTTTTACATACATTATATTATTGTTTCTTGTTGTTTTAGTAACTATTCTATTAATTACTTCACCAAGTGTTTTATTTATTATGTGCTCTAAGTATAGGTTAAATTTATTATTGGTGAAAGTAAACATTCTTCTCAAACTCTTCTTTGAATTTCTATTTTATCAGAAGTTAAATCTTCTACATATTATATTTCTGTCTTTTGCCCATAATAGAGGTTAAAGATTATTCTTATGTTTCTGAGATCAATTTTATTATTATTCTAGCTGCTAAATCTTGCTCATCGCGATCAATTATAATAAATTATAAGTTTGATTTAGTTTTATGTAATTTTTTCCTTTACAATACTTGTCAAGGTTAAATTTTTAGGGTTTTTGTTGGTACATATAAAATTTATGATTCTGGTAACATTTTTAATAACTAAATAGTTGAGGTTAAGAATTTTCTATTTAATTTCAATTATTCTATATGTTAAAACAGCTACTGAATCTTCCTCATCGCAATTAATTATAATAAATCATAAGTTTGATTTGGGCTTTTATGTACATTTTTTGTTGTATATCTGTCAATTGTAATTTTTAGGGTTTTTGTTGGTACCTGTAAAATTTATGATTCTGGTAACATTTTTAATAACTAAATAGTTGAGGTTAAGAATTTTTTATTTAATTTCAATTATTCTATATGTTATAGCAGCTATTGAATCTTCCTCATCGCAATTAATTATAATTAATAAGTTTGACTTTTATGTACATTTGTTTTGTATATCTGTCAACGTTAAATTTTTACGAGTTTTGTTGGCACCAATAAAAGTTATGTTGTATTTGTAGTGACGCTTTTAGTTTTAAGAAATTTTTATTTTATTCCAATCATTTATGAATAAATATAAAACGAAAACTGAATTTTATATTTTTGAATAATGAAAATTGATTGAAAACATGATATAACAAAATTCCCTGTTAATCTTGTCAATTTGACAATAATTTGACAGCTACTATAAGAAAAAAAAACTGGATTTACTTTATAGGATCTCTTATCATTATAAATGGATTGAAATAATCATCTAAAAACTATTAAATTGTAATAAAAAGTCGGATCGAAGAATATTATATATATGTATTACATTATAAATATTATATATATACAGGGTGAGTTATTAGTATCCCGGCGGACGATAATTGCTAAACCGTTTGAGAAAGAAAAAAATGTTTTATACAAAAGTTATTTGACTCACCACTTTCTATTACGTAAAATCATTTTCACTTATACAGGGTGTTCCATTTAGGAGTAACGGAGAGTATATTTTATCATATTATGAATAGCATTAAATTTGTTTATACAGCCGTATATGTTACAAACTCATAGCGTTCATAGTTCTTAAGATATTCAATTGTTTTTCCAAAATGTGTCCATTTTAAAAACGATGTAAAAACATTTTTTCTAATTTTGCCTTGAAATTATGTCAGGTAATAGTCAAAGCCAGTAGGTAAATGATATTAGATATGCTATACAGCGTGTTCATAAAACTTAGTTACTTTTGATGTTTTTTTAAATGGCTTTTTCATAAGTTTAATATACAGGGTGTGTCAAATGTCTGGAATATAGCCAATAAGTTCGCCATTTGTGGTTTTAAAGAAAAATGTTTCAAATACAAGTTTCTTTATTAATCATGGCGCATTTTTTGGCGATATTTGCTTGTTTGTATTGTTTTTTGTTTCGTTGCTATGGCAACCAGCATTGTTATTTTAAATGCGATGCATATATTTTTTTTGCATACTTTGATAGAGGATAAGTCCCTCTATGCGATGAACATATCAAATCATAAAATTGTATAAGAAAAAAATCGAGAAAAAATCAGCTAATTTCAATCAAAGTAAGCGCCGAAATAACGCCGTTGACAGCTTTAAATGTCAAAAAATTACATATAATTACATTAATCGCGTAAAGAGCATCCCATTTAAAATAACAATGTTGGTTGCCATAGCAACGAAACAAAGAATAATGCGCCATTTAAATAAATTTATGTACTCTCCGTTACGCTTACATGGAACAGCCTGTATAAGTTAAAATAATTTTACGACATACAAAGTCATGAGTCAAACAATTTTTGTATAAAATATTTTTTTGTTTTTCAAACGGTTTAGTAACTATCGACCGCCGGGATAGTAATAAGTCAGCCTGTATATATATATATATATATATATATATACAGGGTGTCTCACGTAACTAATTCGTTAGAACTTTTTCAGGTTCCACTATTCGTAGAGATTTGAAATTTTGGTAGCATGGGTTGTTCATTCGGATCTTTCGATCTAAAATATTTTCAAGATGGCCGCCACTTCCGGTCTACCGGAAATAGACCATAACTTCGCTATTTTAAACTGTACGAATACTGGAACCTAAAAAAGTTCTAACGAACCAGTTACTTGAGACACCCTGTATATATACAGGGTGGTTCAGTTTTTAATCGGGAACTATCTTTACTAGGATGTAGTACTTGCCAAAATAACACAAGTTTTTTATATAAACATAGGGTCGCAACTCTTTTGTTTTCAAGCTATGAGCTGTCAAAGTTGAGCCAAAAATTTACATTTTATCTTTTATTTCGGGTATAAGTAAACCGTAGAATTTGAAATTTTGTATGTATGTACTACTGGTTAATACCTTATTTTCAACCATACCTTAAACTTCCCTAGCGCCCTCTAAGGGGATGAAATTCACAACACCTTTGATTTTTTTATAACAACTTTTTAACGCCATGGAATATTAACATAAAAAAAATGGGTTGTAAAGCTTATTCATTATTAGTACTTTTTTGTCTCTTTAGTTTTTTCCTTAAAGATAATAGTTTTAGCGTAAAAAAATTAATTTACAAGTTCTCAGAGCCAACTTTTAGAATAATTTTAACTCAATATGGCGGTACATGGCACGATATTTTATTTTTTTACACGGAAACTATTAATTTTAACGAAAATACTAAAGAGACAAAAAAGTACCGCTAAAGAATGAGCTTTACAACCCATTTTTTTTTATGTTAATATTCCATAGCATTATTTTAGGGTGGTGAGTTTCATCCTCTTAAAGGGCGCCAGGGAAGATTAAGGTATGCTTGAAAATAAAGTCGTAAATAGTAGTAAATACGTAGAAAGTTTCAAATTCTACAGTTTACTTACAACTGAAAAACAAAACAAAATGTAAATTTTTGAGTCAACTTTGATCGCTCATACCTCGAAAACAAAAGAGTTGCAATTTTGGCAAGTACTACATCCTAGTAAAGTTTATAGATTAAAAACTGAACCACCCAGTATATAGCGAAGTTTCTAATCAAACATATTTGATGACTAAACGATCCACCAAACAATTTTATTCTATAGAAGTCTGTTGTAAAGACTATTGTCACAATACAGGGTGTCCCGTTAAGCGTACGGAGCGGCTGTATCTCAATAACGGTAAGGACTAGAGGTTTGGGAAAAAAATCCTTATAAGTAAAGTGGGCAAGAGAAATAGCTGGAAATTATTTTGAAGTTCGTAATTCGCCCCCTAGCGGTCGTAACTGCCATAGAGAAACATAAAATTCCTGCTATCTCAGAAAGTTAGACGATGAGCTATAACTTTGACAACATCATTTAGTAGCTTGGATAATACCGCATCGCTTTTGTTTTGCAATATTTTTTATATCTGTCATAATAAGGGAGGGGGAGGCCAATGCGTTTTCAAATATTTACATTTTAATATCTCCTGGACCATTCAACCGATTTGAATATTTTTGGTGTTGTTTGAAAGAGCATTTCATGCTCTTTTAAAAGATATTTTCAGAAAGACCGCTTGGTTTAAAACAAATAAGCTAGAGGGCGTTATCTGCAGCGGTTACATATTTTTATGATTTTTGGAAAAAAGTTAAATGGAACGGTATTATTTACTTCACAGACCNGTAACCAAGTCAACTGGATTGACAGCAATAAAAACATGGTATCAGCGGTTCTCAAAAAACAAACACCAGTTTTTGAGTGATTTAACAAATTTTTAAATAGCCGTAACTGCCATATTACAAAGATTTTATTATTGGTGCTAATCAGGCATTGCTTAAGTAACCCCGAAATATTCGCAGTTTGAATTTAAACGTAGTGTAATACCGTATATCGTAAGAAATGCTTGGCAATTAATTCAACTTTAATGCTCTATATCTTTGTGATTATTACGTTGTTGTAGTCAAAACATTATTAAGAAAATATCTTCAGTTTGGCCCCTAGTGCTTGCTCTTTTAATCTGCTCCGTATGTTATAAATCACCCTGTATAAAGTTACACTTTTGATATCTATAGCCTAACATATACTTTCGTATACATCTATTAAATCACAAAAAATTACCATAAATATATTGAATTTTAGCGAAATCGTGTGACCGTATCAGTCATTTGTAATTTTTTATATGTAAGTATATTTACAAAGTTTTGAATTCACTACGTACGTCAATTTTAAATTCAAACCATCTACTATTTATCAACTACATTAATTGCAGAAACCTTTTTTTAACAATCTCTGTAAACGACATTGATAGGGTAAGGGCAGGCCACTTCAGGTTCTTTATCATTAATTTCGTTTTAGACCATACGTTTGTTGTTATTTATTATTATTTTGTATTACTTTGAAACATTTTAAAACTTGCAAATAAAACTGGAAAATAAAAAGATGTTATTTCAAATATGATGAATTTCTTAGTTTTAGGAGACAATTTCTCAGAGATCAAGAAAAATATTTAAATGAATAACATAAGATTTTAAGGGGACAGAGAAATAGTTAGCATAATGACTTCTGTGGAGAAAAATTATCTTTTGATGTAAATTCAGCCTTGAATGTGCTGAAAAATCGTGTTTTTCGCATATTTTAGGTAAGATATCTTGAAAATCTTAGGTGATGAAATAATTCTGACGTCAGATTCGGATTTGGTTTAAAAATTTGTCGGCATGTGTAATCAGTGTGGCAAAGAGAAATTCAAAGCCAAACTGATCTCTGCAGTGACTTCCCATTTTATACCATTGCTATCAAAAAACCTTTTTAAACCACACCCCTATAGAAAAACTAATTTCATTTAAAATAACGAAGTTATGGTCTACTTCCGGTAGACCGGAAGTGGCAGAAAATATTTTAGATCGAAAGTTCCGAATGAACAACCCATCCTACCATAATTTCAAAACTGTATGAATCTAAAAAAGTTCTAACGAACCAGTTACGTGAGACACCTGTATATTAAGTGTCACAGACTCAGCTTTATTAAGGTTAAGAATCGTCTGAAATCATCAAAACCATACATTAAAATAAAAAGTGCGATTTAACTACTTCACTCTATAAATTAGTTGATCTTAATTGATTTCTTTTTTAATCTAGGATTTATTAAAAACGAAGTAAAAATATTTTTCATCCAAATTTTATTCATGCAAAAAAAAAATAACTTATTGCAAATAATACCATTGCACTTTTTTTTTACATAAAAAGGATCTATCACAAAGATTTATAAAAAATAATATCTTTATAAAAGGCACCAAAAAAAAGCATGCTTAATAATAATTAAAACAAAAATGAGAACTACATCAAAATACTTCTTCACATAAATATAGGTATACTAACTTAAACACATCTAAAAATTTTAAATACACTAACTTTTATTAAACGAGAATAAAAATGAGATGAATAGGAACGAAAACGAAAAAATTTTTGATTCATTTTTTGGTAAATTTAACAAGCCTTGTAAGCATAGATACCACGCACGGTATCTGTTTTTGACTATGCATCGAGAGCATGTGCGGAGTATTACTTTCGTAATTAATGGCGACGCGTTGCGAAACCATCGTCATTATCGTTAGGATGTCGTGCGTGAATCCGTTGATTTTTAGTTCTTCGATTAGCGATTGAATGAACCAAGAGCCCTCTGTTATGTTGCGCCACGAAAAGAACCCTATACATATAGAGTAGTGCACAAAAGCGATGCCACAATTATCATTGAATGTGTTTTTTATTTTTGTTAATTACAAATCAAAAAATTAATAAATAACATGCAAAAAGTAAAAAAAATCTAATTATTAAAATAGCTAAGAAAGATTAGTGCAAAGAAAAAAGGTTAGGGTGATTCTAAAATTAATTAAACTTACCTGGAATGGTAGAATAAGCGATCAAAAAATCCGCATGGGCTGGAATTCTATAAGAACAAGCGACCCCATCGGTTTCGGTTCTTTGTAAAGTTACACCGGGGTCTAATTGATCGCCTTGACAAGCTTGGATAAAAAAAAGTTTTGGTTTACCTTAAAAAAAATTTAAATCAATAAAAATTAATTTTTTAATTTAAAATTTTACCAGCAAGACTTGGAACTTTATCCGCGGTAAAAGCATTCCATAAAGTTTCGACTTTATAAAAATGATCTTTCGCATAAATCACGTCCCTTTCACCGTGACTAAGAACAACCATAATAAAACAATCGTTCTTGGAATGATCTCTTTTCGCAACTACAAAAAAAATTTATTAAAAAAAAAAAGTATATATAATTTTAATTTAATTAAATTTACGATTTCCAATTTGTGAAATAACTTTGGTGTACTCCAAATCGTGATAAACCTCGACATCAAAATGAAGCCTTTTCAATTCGGCAGCAAGATTTTCACAATCAACTTTGGTTCCGGTTCGAAGTTTCATTCCTTGTGCGCTGAAATGTTCGTGATTTAGGATAACGGCGACGCCACGTTTTTCATGTGTCATTCTGTAGTAGTGTTCGTTGCGATCTGTAGCCATAGGGGCTGTAAATTGAGCGGTTGGAAACCTGGAAATAAAATATAAATCGCAAAAATTAATTTTATTAAGTATTTTTACATAATTAGAGTTGTGAAGAATAATGTAATAATAAAGGTTGCGTCGGTTTATATGATTCTTTTAAGATCTATAAATGGTAAACAATATTAAAAAATGTAAATGGTATGACAGGAAGTTATAAAAAAAGAGTTAAGTACAAAGTAATTTGTTTTATTTATGTTACTGATGTTTTAATTATATTTTTAACAAGATTGAATATGTTATGTAGCAAAAGAAGAATTTATGATTCCATAAACTAATATGAAATGACTCTGATATGATCTGGAGCTAAAATGTTTATTGCTTTCTTACATCCATAAATAAGAGCCGACGTTCAATGATTATGGAAAAACTATAATGTTCCAAATTAACAGTTTTTTCCTATTTCAATTTATATCAAACTGACAAACTTATACAGTTTTTCAAAACGCAGTAATGATGCTGATCCCTAGTGCACAAATTCTCCATAGAAAATTTTCTTGCAAAAATATCTCACAATCAGTTGAAGTCAACGCCAACAGGAATAAATCCAAAAAATACATCAATAGTTATTTAATTTTTTCCCGAACCAACATAAATCACAAAAACTGGTGCCTAGAATGAGATATTCAAGTATGGCAAAGAATGCATATGGAGTATTTTTAAATTCCAAGACTTCCTGTAATAGAAATGGTATTCCAAACAATTTTATTGCACCAGAACTGTCTGCCACAAACGATTATGTTGCAACTTTAAAAAAGCAAAGTCTTAGAAATCAGAGAGGCGTTAAGAAGAGTAAAAAGCTTTAATTAAGTGCTTTTAAAAAGATTTATAACTTAAATCTTTTAAAAGCAGCAAGATTTAGAGCAACACCACCAATCGAATCAGACAAAACTCCATCAAAATTATTTATATAGAGAAATTTAAAAATTAATCCTAAGCTCAGAGTTATACCTAGAAGAGAGATGATGATTAATATACAGGGTGTATCTGAATGACTGCAACAAACTTCAAGGGGTGATTCTTTAGTGAATTTTAAGGGTACTTTGATATATGAACCATGGGCAACTTCGGCTCCCCTAAGGAGCTACACCCCTCCAAAAATGGCGGAAAATTTTGGTTATTATTATTTTACAGGAAATCAACAAATTAGTTAAAGGTATAAAAATTTATTGAAGTTTATTCAATGTTGTCAAAGTAGTTTTGTTATTAAATGGATTATAATAAAATCATCTTACTAGCTATGGCTTTCTACAGCAGAACAGAACTCTGGATGGTATTTGTCGTAAAAACAAACGAAACACAAATTTCGACGGCACCAAGCACATTTTATGAAGGCTGCTGCTTTGCAGGCGCACGGATTTTTAAGGAGCGAGATCGGGAAACACATTTCATTCAAATTCATGAAAATAGTTCTTTCCTCGATCAGCTTCGACGCGAACCACGCGTATTTTAACATATTCGAAAAACCAGGTGCACTGAATTGATGTAAAATCAATGAATAAATCTTTATCAAATCTTCCCTGGAAGCGATTTCTCTGTTATTCTTCAATAATTCAGGAGCATTTTGGAGTTTCTTGGTGAAAATTTTAACCTGTCTGTAAAAATATACGTCAAGGGGTTGGCAAAATGGCGTGCACTTGGGTGGAATAATCTTTACAGTGCAGGTGCAAGCTTTTCTTTCATCCACGAACATGTGATCGTATAGTGTGAGATCAGTTTGCCCTCCCCAAGAATCGATTATGAACAAGAATCGCTCTTGTTCCATGTATGGTAGAATAACTGATTTCAAAAATTCTTCGTATAGAAGCTTCGTGAACTTCCCTGATTTGGAGCAGGTTACAATTACATTTTTGAATTTACGACCTAATTCATCAATCCTTTTCTTGACAATTGGACCAAAATGTCCGGACGGTTTTTGCATACACAAGAAAACGTACGCGAGTAATTTTCGTGACGCAGTCATGGAGTACTGTGCAGTGTAGGAATGACTAATCTTATTCAAATCCTTTTTCTGCACAACAACGGTCTTCGCTCCCTTCTCCGAGAGGGATCTGTTGTACGTTGATTGGTACTGGCAGCCGGTTTGGTCCGTATTGATGATGTAATCGAGCTCATGATTCGCAATTAGCAATTTCGTCTGTATGCGAAATTCTTCCGCAGCTGTTTGCACTTCTTCCATCCTTGCAACTTCTTTGGAGCTGACAAATTTCGTGATCTTCCGCTGCCTAATCTTATATATTTTGTTAAATCGTTCAACCCAAGCCGAGCTAGCCACGAACCTAAAGTTGTCCGATAGAAATGGGAAAGCTGCGTTCATTGCCTGTTATTGATTATTTATTGAATTATTGTTGATTTCCTGTAAAATAAAATTGAAAAAAAGTCACGAGAATGAATCGAACACGGGACCTCCAGCGTGGTAGCAGCGAGCCTTAAACGCTACGCCACACTCGCTTGGTTGTAACAGAGTCCAATTACGGGTATAGAAAATATTTTTCAAGAACTTCAAAATCAATTTTTTCAAAAACCAAGGCCCGTAGCATGAAAAGCGGAAAGCCGGGTACTTTGGGTAGGAACCCCTACAACATATTTGAAGCGCGTCAAAATCCGTGATTCTCAGGTTTGATGGTCCCCTTGTTAATAGGCTTTGCAATCTTTGTCAGAAATATTTTTGACGTTTAAATGTCAGTGGTTTTCGTACGATTAATATTGTTTTATTTAAAATTTTGAAACGTAGAGTGAACGAGCGTAAATGCGATAGAACTTCATTCAAAAATTAATTTGAAAAACAATAATACTGACATTTAAACGTCAAAAATATTTCTGACAAAGATTGTAAACCCTACTAAGATTTCTTCATTAAAAATTCATTCCAACTTTTGATCGACAACCCCGTTGTTTGCTTTAGTATTTTTTTTTCTCAAAAATTAGTCGTTTTTGGAAAAATGTTAGAGACACAAAATAATTTTAGGACACTTTCATCTACCTATGTAAAATTTTTCTAATGTATTAATCATCTGCATAAAAAAGTTTTAACAAAAATGTAACGAGGGTGGTTATGTTTAGTAGTTTAGAAGGGTAGGTTGAAAGTACAAATAGAGTCAAAACGTGCTCTATTATGAGTTAAACATATTCCCCAAATTTTATTTTCCTAGTTTTTATGGTTTTTGAGAAAAACAAATTAAACCAAAATTTTCCGCCATTTTTGGAGGGGTGTAGCTCCTTAGGGGAGCCGAAGTCGCCCATGGTTCATATATCAAAGTACCCTTAAAATTCACTAAAGAATCATCCTTGAAGTTTGTTGCAGTCATTCAGATACACCCTGTATAATTAAATGTCAAGCAGAGGAAATGTTAAAAAACTGGAGTGTTAAGCGGCGATATATAACATAAATTGACGGTTATTTTATGTTTATTAAATAAAATTGTAAAGAAAATAATTGATAGGTAAGGTTATTTTGTTTATTGCAATACTTTAAAAAATCAAACCAACTTTATTTATATAGCTAATTAAAATATATTTTATAAAGTGATTATAGAATTTCCAGAGTTTGATAAAAATATTTTTATGAATTGAACACTACAGACGACCAGTAAGAACATATTAAAAACATGGAAAACCCACTATGAGGAAAAATTTAAACAAGAGGATACAGAAGAAGAGGAGGAGAGTCGAGAGGAGGAAGAAGATATAGAGGAAGAGCAGATAATCGAGGAAGAAGTGCAAATGTCCCTAAGCGAAACACGAAACGGAAAAGCAGCAGGTGACGACAGTACCACTAAAAAGAGGAGGTCCGAAAGTAGTACAGTGGCTGAGGAAAATATTCCAGCAGACATGGAATACTGAATCAATACCCCATGAATGAGAAAAAAATATACCAACAACTGCAAAAACTACAGAGCAATCTGTTTGCCGCCGGTTGCACTCAAACTCTACACAAAAATTCTAGAAAAACGGCTAAGAACCTAGATAGAAGAAAAACTCAAAGAGGAACAAACGGCGTTCTGACCAAACAGACAAACACAGGACAGGAATACGGATATATTTGGCTATCCTAGACCTAAAAGCAGTTTTTGACCAGGTACCGAGACAACATATATTAAAAGCTTTAAGCGATCTGGGGATAAGTTCAAAACGAAAAAGACCAATCAAAAGCGTATATCATATCGTAATGGGAAGGGTTAGATTGAATGGAAAGACGTCAGAAGAGTTCAGATAGGAAAAGGGAGTGAAACAGGATGACAGTTTAAGCCCACTACTCTTTGTAGCATACATGGACAGAATAATAAAGCAAGTCAAAAGAGAAAGTACGCAGACGAGACTGTGGTACCAAAACCCAACCCCGATCTACACACCAGACCTTATACACGCAGACGATGTTGTACTAATGTCAGGCGGAGTAGATGTCCTACAAAGAAACATCAACATATGGAATACCTGCCTACAAGAAAATGGAATGGTAATAAACAAGAACAAAAACTAGGTTACGGGAGATATTGACTTTAGAATAGAAGAGCAACGACTGGAGGTGGTAGACAAATACGAATATCTGGAACCATAATAAATAAGTGAATACAATAAGTAAGTAACTAAAGCAAAAATACAATTATATAAAAGCATCCATGTATATACCCACACTTAATTGTGGATCAGAAACATGGACAATGTTAGACAAGCACAAATCGAAAACCACAAAAGATAAGGTACGGAACAAAAACATCAAAGAAGAACTAAGCTTAACCGCTTGGTACACAGCGTTGCCAACCCTACCGATTTATCGATATAGAAGATAGTCTACCGATATTCCACTTAATCTATCGATTTTCAAAATTTTAACAAAGTATTATGAAACACATCGTACTTAAAATCAATACAATTGTGACAAAAATTGTACCTTATGGGAATACTCTACTTATATTGCATAAAAGTATATACCAACGATATGGCAATGTCGCTCGAGCAACGTTGCCATATCGTTGGTATGTACAGTACATGTCATAATGCCTAATTTGAAAACGGTTCAAAATATAATATTGTCAAAATAGATATTGACACATCTAAGAGCAAAAAAAGTTTTTATTTGTCATAAAAGTTTTCTTATAGCAAGCTCCGATTCTCATGTGTTACCTTTAATAACTTGAAAGAGCAACAAATTCATATAATTTTCATATTTTCGTATCTCTCTCGATATTGAGATATCTAAGAGCAAAAGTGCAAGAGAGCAATATTGTTAACAATAAGATTTGCAACAATTTTTGACATAAAAGTTTTCTTATAGCAAGCTCTGATTCTCAACTGTTACCTTCAATAACTTGAAAGAGCAACAAATTCATAAATTTTTCATATTTTCGTATCTATCTCAATATTGACGTATCGAAGAGCAAAAGTGCAAGAGAGCAATATTGTTAAGAATAACATTTGCTACAACTTTTGTTCTAAAAGTTTTCTTATAGCATGCTCCGATTCTCAAGTGTTACCTTTAATAACTTGAAAAAGCAACAAATTCATAAAATTTTCATATTTTCGTATCTATCTCAATATTAACGTATCGAAGAGCAAAAGTGCAAGAGAACAATATTGTTAAGAATAACATTTGCTACAACTTTTGTTCTAAAAGTTCTTCTGTAACATGCTTCGATTCCTAAGCGTTACCCTCAATAACTTGAAAAAGTAACAAATTCATCAAATTTTCATATTTTCGTATCTATCTCGATATTGACGTATCTAAGAGCAAAAGTGCAAGAGAGCAATATTGTTAAGAATAACATTTGCTACAACTTTTGTTCTAAAAGTTCTTCTGTAACATGCTTCGATTCCTAAGCGTTACCCTCAATAACTTGAAAAAGCAATAAATTCATCACATTTTCGTATCTATCTCAATATTGACGCATTTAACAGCAAAAGTGCAAGAGAGCAATATTGTTAACAATAAAATTTGCTACAACTTTTAGTGTAAAAGTTTTTTTGTAACACGCTCCGATTCCTAAGCGTTATCTTTAATAATTTGAAAAAGAAACAAATAACAAGTTAGACTATGGCCAGAGATAGGAAGATGTATAAAAGATGGATCCAAAACGCAACACCGTAAGGTATAAATGATGGCAAGAGAAAAAAGAAAATAAAAAAATTTAAAAAAAAATGCATTTTAGGTTGAAATGTCAAATAAAGGAAATTTTAAAAAGCAACCTAACTTTTATTTCGGATGTAAAACAGCGATATATAACATAAATTGAAGCTAAAATATGCTATTTTATGATATGATTAAAAATATATAGGGAAAAATGTTGCTTTTTAGGTTATGTTGAAATGTCAAAAAATCACCGTAACTTTATTTCGAGGTGTTAAGCACCGGCTTATAACTTAAATTGAAGCTAAAAAGCTTTATTTGATGATAATGTATAGAAAAATAATAAAATAACAACATAAGAATTTTCAGAAATAAAATTGTAAAAAAGAAATTGACAGGTAAGGTTATTATTGTAATTATCAAAAAACTTTAAAAACTAATACCAACCTTTTCTTTATTACAGAGGCAATTATTGTATTTTATATGTTTAAAAAGATATATAAGGTTTGATAAAAAAGAAATTTAAAAAAAACTCTTGAAGGGGAAAATTTTTAGGTTATATGTCAAAATTAACTGGGGTGGTTTAAACTCTACTTCTCTGCATTTCTATATTGATACCTTATTTCGCAAACCAATATACGAAAATGTATAATAACATTATCTTATTCAAAAATTAATTATTTCTTTGTCAACAATTGTGATTCCATTTCTTTTCTGAGTTATATTCAAATTCTTCAAACAACTCCGACTTATAAGTAATATGTATATTTGAAATTGTATTTAAGACACTGCTTTTCTATTTTATTAACTATATTAAGTCAATTTGTAAAGGTTAGAAACGCCAATTTTTAAATTGACAGTTCAATTAGAATGTACATAACCTTACTTATTATTATTTGAAGGAAAATGTTATACAGTCCGGTCATAAAATATAACTTCTAGGGTGGTATTCTATAAAATTCTGAAAAAAACTATAAAAAGAATTAACTCTACTTATATTTAATTCAATGACAAATTTAAAAAATAATTACTCTTTATAACAAAAATCATATTAATATTGGATTTCTTATCAATATTTTTTTATTAAATCTAAACAAAGAACATCTAACACGTTCTAAATAAAGTAACTAAGTGACTCAAATCTGTCAATATTTACTATTTTAATAAATCAACCTTTATTTTACTCTAGAAATATTCAAAAAGAACATAAAATGTATCTAAACGTCTATAACATGGTTAATTAAAATAACAGACAACAATTAAATCTCATAAACAAACTTAAAAGAACAAATTTAAAGCATGATGTAATTCATTCATCACCCAAAACAAATAAATAAAAATCACACCATCTCTTAATAAAAAGATTTTACCAATAAAAAATGAATGAATCGTTTCTTTGGGAACTTAAATTAATGAAATAACTACATAAATGAATTAAAACTTACCTGGTATTACCCAAGGCATCGTTTTCATCCACAGCCTTGCCATTGTGGTATTTGGTTTCGGTTGAATTTCCGTTACAAACCGTCTCGGATGCCATTGCGTCCTTTAACACCACGTACGAAGATTATCATTAAGCACCAAAATTAAGGATATATCTTAAGAGTATATCGACCCGTTTTACTTTTCCCTTTGTTTTAATATATCACGCAATTTCCTCTCAAACTAAACCACTTTTTTCCACTGCGATTTCTGTTGTGTTGAGCGTTATCGATTAGCTCGTCTTATCTAATCACCTTATGTCACAACAAACAAATATCCTATTCGAACATATTCATATCAAAATTTAATTATTACCGTTTTAATTTATTATGTTAATACTTAATTTTGTAATTTTTCGTTTTAACACCTTTAAATTAAACAAATTTAAATTTGAAATTAGGTATTTTGATTATTGGGTTTTTTAAAAAGTTGGGTTGGTTAAAAGTTGTGGTGGGATAACAGTGATTTGGCAACGTAGTTTATTAGAGACGTAATTTAAAAGTAATTTTTGATCCCAACACGAGTAATTTTATTTAAATGCAAACATTAATTTTCATTTTAATCTAAATGAAATTAATAAAGGGGTTAAAAATTGATGGTTTTGTTAAATTTTCTTGATTTTGTTATTAAGAATAAAGAATAACTATATTGGGGTCAAACATTTTCGTTGACAGTTAACGTAAATCTACATTGTTGCCAATTTCTCAGTAGTGGTGAATTAACGGTTAAAAAAGCAGGTATAAATACAGTTTCGTAACGTTTTCGCGCGTTATTCCCAACAAGATCGTCTCAACGCACGAACTCGTTCGCACTTGATTAGAAGTCTCGAAGAAAAAACTCAACGTTGAGAAGATGACTGGTCGTGGAAAAGGTGGAAAAGTGCGTGGAAAGGCCAAGTCTCGGTCAAATAGGGCAGGGCTTCAATTCCCCGTTGGTCGCATCCACCGTTTGCTTCGTAAAGGAAACTATGCCGAACGCGTTGGAGCTGGGGCCCCCGTTTATTTAGCGGCTGTCATGGAGTACCTCGCCGCGGAAGTTCTCGAGTTGGCAGGAAACGCCGCCAGGGACAACAAAAAGACTAGGATCATCCCCCGTCACTTACAACTCGCAATTCGTAACGACGAAGAGTTAAATAAGTTATTGTCCGGGGTTACGATCGCCCAAGGTGGAGTTCTACCCAATATCCAGGCGGTGTTATTGCCGAAGAAAACTGGAACAAACACATCCGGGGCTAAAGGAGCCAAAACTGCTTCGCAAGATTATTAAGATTATTTCTTTTAGAACGTAATTAACTTGTATTATTTTTCTGTGTCCTACATCTTCGACAAATTTAGTATTTTTCTTTAATTTTTGGAATAATCTTAATTTGTAAAAAAATACTAAAAGATTCTTGGGCATTTATTATTATTAAAGTGATCGAAAAATATTTATCTTTTCATTTTAAACCTTTCGAAATTAATTTGTGTATCAATAAAAATAGATTAAATGTAAAATATAAGATTTAAAAAAAAAGTTAATTTAGGTTATAAATGTCAAAAAATGAAACGTCAAAAAGTCACCCTAATTTTATTTGGAGGTTATATCGATGCTAAAAGGATTTATTTTATTAAAAAAGTATGCAAATGATGTGGTTTGGTAATAAAAATTAATTAAAAAAATTTTGAAAGAAAAAGTCCATTTTGGGTTGTGTTGAAATGTCAAGATGAAGAAATTTCAAAAAAAAAATCATTTTAACTTTGTTGTGGCGAATTAATATATAACTTAAATTAAAGCTAATAGTTTATTTTATGATGTATGCAAAAGATTTGTGTTAATTATAAAAATTTTCAGAAATAAAATTAAGAATAAAGTTGACAGGTTAGGTTATTTTTGTTTGTCAAAAATTAAGAAAAGATGTTATATTTTACTTTTAAATTTAATATAATGATTAAATTAAAGCTAAAATATGATATTTTATGATGGAATTAAAAAATAAAGAAAATGTGTTAAAAAAATCTTGAATGAAAGAATTCTATTTCAGGTTATGTTCAAATGTCAAAATGGGGAAATTTCAAAAAATCATTTCAACTTTAATTTTGGGTGTTAAACGGCGATATATAACTTAAATTAAAGCTAAGAAGGTTTATTTTATGATGTTATATGCAAAAAATGTGGTTTGATAATAAAAATTTCCAAAAAAAAATATTAAGAATAAAGTTGACAGGTAAGGTTATTTTTGTTTGTCAAAAATTTAAAAAAATGTATTTCTATTTTACATTTAAATTTAATATAATGATTAAATTAAAGCTAACATATGATATTTTATGATGGGATTAAAAAATAAAGAAAATGTGTTAAGAAAAAAATTTGAATGAAAGAATTCTATTTCAGGTTATGTTGAAATGTCAAAATGGGAAAATTTCAAAAAAACATTTCAACTTTAATTTTGGGTGTTAAACGGCGATATATAACTTAAATTAAAGCTGAGAGGGTTTATTTTATGATGTTATATGCAAAAATGTGGTTTGATTATAAAAATTTCCAGAAAAAAAATATTAAGAATAAAGTTGACAGGTAAGGTTATTTTTGTTTGTCAAAAATTTAAAAAAAATATTTCTATTTTACTTTAAAGTTTAATATAATGATTAAATTAAAGCTAAAATATGATATTTTATGATGGGATTAAAAAATAAAGAAAATGTGTTAAGAAAAAAAATCTTGAATGAAAAAATTCTATTTCAGGTTATGTTGAAATGTCAAAATGGGGAAATTTCAAAAAATCATTTCTACTTTAATTTTGGGTGTTAAGCGGCGATATATAACTTAAATTAAAACTAAGAGGGTTTATTTTATGATGTTATATGCAAAAGATGTGGTTTGATAATAAAAATTTCCAGAAAAAAAATATTAAGAATAAAGTTGACAGGTAAGGTTATTTTTGTTTGTCAAAAATTAAAAAAAAATATTTCTATTTTACTTTTAAATTTAATATAATGATTAAATTAAAGCTAAAATATGATATTTTATGATGGGATTAAAAAATAAAGAAAATGTGTTAAGAAAAAAAATCTTGAATGAAAAAATTCTATTTCAGGTTATGTTGAAATGTCAAAATGGGGAAATTTCAACTTTCAACTTTAATTTTGGGTGTTAAACGGCGATATATAACTTAAATTAAAGCTAAGAGGATTTATTTTATGATGTTATATGCAAAAAATGTGGTTTGATAATAAAAATTTCCAGAAAAAAAATATTAAGAATAAAGTTGACAGGTAAGGTTATTTTTGTTTGTCAAAAATTAAAAAAAAATATTTCTATTTTACTTTTAAATTTAATATAATGATTAAATTAAAGCTAAAATATGATATTTTATGATGGGATTAAAAAATAAAGAAAATGTGTTAAGAAAAAAAATCTTGAATGAAAAAATTCTATTTCAGGTTATGTTGAAATGTCAAAATGGGGAAATTTCAAAAAATCATTTCTACTTTAATTTTGGGTGTTAAGCGGCGATATATAACTTAAATTAAAACTAAGAGGGTTTATTTTATGATGTTATATGCAAAAGATGTGGTTTGATAATAAAAATTTCCAGAAAAAAAATATTAAGAATAAAGTTGACAGGTAAGGTTATTTTTGTTTGTCAAAAATTAAAAAAAAATATTTCTATTTTACTTTTAAATTTAATATAATGATTAAATTAAAGCTAAAATATGATATTTTATGATGGGATTAAAAAATAAAGAAAATGTGTTAAGAAAAAAAATCTTGAATGAAAAAATTCTATTTCAGGTTATGTTGAAATGTCAAAATGGAGAAATTTCAAAAAATCATTTCTACTTTAATTTTGGGTGTTAAACGGCGATATATAACTTAAATTAAAGCTAAGAGGGTTTATTTTATGATGTTATATGCAAAAGATGTGGTTTGATAATAAAAATTTCCAGAAAAAACATATTAAGAATAAAGTTGACAGGTAAGGTTATTTTTTTTGTCAAAAATTAAAAAAAAAAAATTCTATTTTACTTTTAAATTTAATATAATCATTAAATTAAAGCTAAAATATGATATTTTATGATGGGATTAAAAAATAAAGAAAATGTGTTAAGAAAAAAATCTTGAATGAAAGAATTCTATTTC
>NW_019281699.1:0-27850 GCF_000648695.1 Onthophagus taurus | reverse complement strand
AATCATGAAGTAGATGTGAAGTAGTGAAAAACAGTACCTACACCGTTCTGTTCGACATCTTTATACTTGCTAACTTAGTAACAGCACAGAATAACCAGAAATGACACTGACGTCGATTCGTTTGATGTTGGCGGTACTTCGTTTTATGACCTTGATTTAAAATCCGCCATCTTATTGCGAGTTACCAAAGGCACAGAATAATTATATTCAGAATTAAAAGCTCAAGTTAGAATTGACCAAAGATGTAGAATGTATTGATACTACATTAACAGAAAAAAAAAGTGTTGGAAATTAAACCTGTTGAAGAATCGATAGACTCTCCAAAGAGGAATCCGGAGTCAAAAAGAGATACAAGCAACCAAAAATATGATGAGAAAGTTTCTGGTGTTGAAGAGATAGTTAATGTTAAAATAGGAGAGGAAATAAAAGTGATAACAGAACAAGTTATTTCAGAATTAAAACTTGAAGTTGAAGTAGCCAAAGATGTAGAATGTATTGATGATAAATTACAAGAAGAAGAAGTGTTGGAAATTGAACCTGTTGAGGAATCGATTGCGTCTCCTAAAACTAACAAATCGAAGTCAAAAAGAGATAAAAGTAAACAGAAAGAAGATCATAAAGTTTCTAGTGCTGAAAAGATTGTTGATGTTAAAATAGAAGATGAAGTAAAAATTATTACTGAGTGAGTTATTTCAGAGTTAAAACCTGAAGGCGAAGTTGTAAAAGATGATGTATAAGATGTAGATGCTAAGTTGCAAGAAAAAGAAGTGTTAGAAATCAAACCTGTTGAGGAATCAATTGATTCCGAAGAAAAGTAGTTGAAGTAATGAAAAACAGTTAGTAGGCACAGAATAACTAGAAGCACAGAATAATTATTCTGTGCTAGAAGTGACACTGGCGGTATCCCGCCAAATCTTAACCACCAATAACAGCATACCTTGGCAACTCACTATAACATGGTGTCAGATTTTGCGGGATACCGCCAGTGTCACTTCTGGTTATTGTGTGGTAACACTTCTTTTAATTCATCGACCTTTATGAAAATTTATATATTTTCGAAGATTCAAAAAATGAATCTGAAATCACTTATAATGATTCTTTAATTAACCTATTAAGAGCGATTAATTCTTTGTATATGATGTAAAACAGAATATAATAGCACTTAAAGAACGCAAGATTGGATTATATGCGCTACATGTAACTCAAGACCTGCACGAAGTTTTATGGATTTATTTTACTTGTTGGAAATAAACCGTGAAAATGTTTCTTTCCGGACGGTATGGACGGTGTTTGGTGTGTCATTATTCGCACTTCTAATATGCCTATTATAAATTATTTTAAATAACATTCATTATTCATCAATTATACAAACTTTATCAATATTTGAGACCAATAGTCTTTCAACCACTTATTCATTATTTATTTTTCAATTTTTACTAAGGCAGGAATCAGCTGCATTTCAACCTAAGTTGTAAGGAAGTGACTGTTCGTTGTATTATGATAATCACGGTCTTCAATATTTACATTAAGCAAAATGTTGCAGTTTCCTAAAAATGCGTACATACAACCAATATACATACATATATGCAATACAGTGAAACTTTTTCTTTCTTATTTTGATCTTTCTGTAGTTGCTTCTACAGTATTTTCATTAAGATGACGAACCTTAGAACCGTTTTAATAACATGCTCTTTTTATACCGATACCCCATAGATTTTATAATTTTGACGACCTTGAGAACCATGCAGGTTTTCTGCTCAAATATAAGGGTAAATATTTGAGCTACACTAGTACTTTTATGGCACCTATAATGTTTGCTGTCCAAAAAAAATTTATGGATAGTAAAGCCACCGTAAGACTGAAATCAGAGGAAGTTAAAAATAATATCTACCTTTATATTATAAGGTATGTGGAAAATCTGAATGGACAATAACCAAAAAATACAAAAAGTATATGAAAGTAGCCACAAATTCTAGAAGTGCAGCAAGTTATGAATTAAAATTGAGTAATTTTTTTGCCATTTTTAGAAAACACGCTATTTTGCATGCTTAAATAACTCTATTACAAAAAAAAGCTGTAACTCAATTATTTACATTCTGATTTTTATGAGCCAGGAGTCAAATTAAATGATTTGATGAATGCTCTGTTTTAGGCTATCTTTATATTTTTTTTGGGGCAGTATCATCAGTGTCTAGCGATTGTCAACTTTTGTGCTTTAAACAGGTATAATATTTTTCGTTTCATTGGATTGATATTTTTTCGGGACCTATTGATGTACAAAATATTAGGCGAAATACGCTATGAATCAGAATACATACTTTTAAGATTATTCAACCCGATGATAGTTAGAAGATATAAAAAATAATTAATGACGAAGTACATTATAACATTGATCTCTTCTTATCCAATGTATTAATATCTACTGTGCGCGATAAATATCCGGATCTCATGATCATTATCGTGGGTGACTTTAATCAACCATACCTCACATGGACTTAATCTGAATCTGATGTTTCATTAGTGCCTACAGGAACCCTCGAGATTAGCGCCGTTCACTTCCTTAACACTTACTCTTATTGTAACTTTAGTCAATTTAATAACGTTTTACACGATAATAATAAAATTTTGGATCTTGTATTGTGCACGGTCATATTGAGAGTGTTCACCCCTGCAATGTTCCACTTGTGTATCCGGACAGACACCACCCGCCTTTTATATTTGTTATATCAGTCACGTCAACTTACTTGACTGAAGGCCCGAAAATTAGTTTCCTTTACAAGAAAGCAAATTCCTTGGGTATAAAGAACTATTTAAACGGTATTGATTGGGGATCTGTCTTTGCCGGGATGGACGTGGAAGGCATGGCTGAGGTATTTTACGCGCATGTTAACTTTGCCATTAATAGATATGTTCCGCAACGATTTTTAGCTAAACAACGATTCCCTTGTTGGTATAAACATTCTACCATTCGTATTATTAAGAAAAAACTACAATTTCACAAAAAGTGGAAGTCCGGTGGGCGAAACTGTGATTGTTTATCTTTTTCAATTTTGCGTCGTAGATCTAAAAAATTTGATAGCTGCTGATTACAGAGCTTATCTAAGTTCCATTCAGGCAGATGTGTTGCGGAAACCAAAGAGGATATGGTTGTTTGTTAATAGCAAAAAGGGTTCCTCATCCGGCATGCCAGCCTCAATGACTTCCTTTGATGGAACCATAGTTAACTCGTGTCCTGCGATCTCTTTTGCTTTCTCGGATTACTTCTCGTCTGTTTTTGTAGATGGCACAATCGATAGCTCAGTAGTTGCCCATGGTTCTGTGGTTTTGCCGTGGTTTTCCTCTATTGCAATTCGTAATGTTCTGTTGCATCTTGACCAGTCTTCTAGTCCTGGTCCGGATGATATTCCAACTTTATTCCTAATAGAGTTTGCTACTGAACTGTCTACGCCACTGTTTCGTATTTTTTCGAAGTCCTTACTTGAAGGTGTTTTCCCAAGTTTGTGGAAAACAGTTGGTATCCAATTACCGTCCTATTTCTATCCTTTCAGGTATCCCCAAGGTCTTTGACAAAATTATCCACGAATATCTTAGTATCTCTATTTCTCATTCTATAATCAATGAACAACATGGTTTATTGTCTGGGAGATCGGTGGAGTCTAATCTGTTGTCCTATGTAAACTTTATTCATTCTGCTTTAAACGAGGATACTCAGATTGACGCAATCTACACCGACTACTTCATAGCCTTCGACAAAATCGATCATACTATTCTTGTACAGAAGCTTTTCTCCTTTGATATTCCAGATGGTCTAGTTTACTGGATTATGTCGTATTTATCTAACAGAAGTCAGGCGGTCAAGATTGGCAGCTTTGTATCTGGTTACAGACCTATCACATCCGGTATGCCTCAGGGCAGTCATCTTGGACCTTTATTATTTGTAATGTACACCAACGATATATCTTCTTGTTTTAAATTTTCTAAGTTTTTACTCTACGCCGACGATAATAAAATATTCACAAGGATCGAGTCTAATCTGGACTGCCTTAGACTGCAGGAAGATCTTGACCGCCTGTACTGTCGCCTCAACAAAGTTTACCTAAATTATGACAAATGCCAAAAAATTACATCTACTTGGAAACGTTATCCTCTCAACTCTCCTTACAACTTTAACGGTTCTGCTATCTGGTCCACGGATAAAGTAAAAGATCTTGGCATCGTATTGGATTGCGATTTCATCTTCATATTGAATTTATGGCGAAGAAAGCTCTACGTAACTTGTGGTTTGTTACCAGGGTCAGTAAGAATTTCACGAATTTTTTGTGCATAAAAATCCTTTATTTGACATTTGTCAACAATGTGCTCTGTTATGGTTCCGTAATATGAAACCCCATGTATACGGTGTATCGTGATCGTATAAAAGCTATACAGCGACGCTTTGTACGTTATTTGGCACATAAATTTCATCTACCTTACTGCGATTACGATAGGCGTTGCGTAGTCTTTAACTTATTGTCTCTGCAGCAACATCGATTTGCTTCTGATTTGATCTTCTTTCTCAAGCTTGTTAACGGCATGCTGGATACCCCCGATCTTCTGCCTGAATTGATCTTCAATGTACCACAACGGCTTATTCGTTACAACGCCACATTTCGTCTTAACATAGTTAACACCAACCTTTATCAAAACTCGACATTAGTTCGAATTCTTATTTTTTTAGTTTATTTTACAATTTTTTTACAATTTTTTTACATTAATTTTCATTATTATGAGGATGCTTTGTTGGGAATATTCTCCCTGTATACATCCCGAATATGTAATAAATAAATAAACACTTTGTATAATGTATCATCAGCATACAAAGTCATTAACATCAATGAATTTGTTGCTGATGATACTAGAATAGTTTCAGAATAGTTTTCATCACAATTGGTTCGGATTGAATCAAACTGTGTCAAATTGAATCAAGATAATATCCTGTGAGAGCTATTAAAAACAACGGTAAAATATTTTCAAAATTTCGTGGTAGCACTGCAATTTTAGAATATGGTATGTTATTACACTTGAAACAACAAAATTGGATGTTTTTTTTTTTAATTTTCAACGGAAATATAGTTTAATCGAGAAAAAATATTCACTTGCAGTTATATCCTGTCCTGAATTCAACTTGTCAAGCAAAGACTGCAATTGTTATTAAAAATTATCATGGATATGGTCAGGATCCTAAAACTGTTTTGCACTGAACAAAAAAGATTCGGATTAATGCTAACTGATGGGAAATCAAAATGCAATAAACGGCTGCTAAGAAGGGCTAAGAAAATCCTGTTGGATTTTTTTACTACTCACAATAGAAATTTCTTTAAGATAGTCTGATTTATATTTATTTTATTACATTTTATAAATTTTCTTTTGTTTGTAAATTTAGCTTTTTATATTTAGTGTAAAAATCTCTTAATTTCTGCATTATCCTAGTTTACTAAAATTTTTACTTATATTAATTTTTTATATTCGTTGATCTCGTTTTCTTAAAATATTTGTTTCTGTTCTAATTATGGTTAGTATATTAGGTACTTATTTTTTTAATTTATTTTAGGAATAGATTTATAGTGCTTTAGTCATTAATTTAATGCAATATCATGCCATTGTTATTTTATATTAATATTATTTAATTTTTCCTTAAATGAATACGTCAGAATGCGTATTTTCCGTCCTATTGACGAAGTCTTAGTGAATTTGAGGTGTATCGTCAACCGGTAAGTTTCTGCAACGTGGCACCCGTTGCCAAATTAAATTTAATTGTGATATTGTGATAGCCATATCGATGCCATACAAATGCGAGACATACGAACTGTTAAGAGCACATTGTCTAAATACGTTCTCCTATGAGAAGTTCACATCACAGGTACAGCGAATATAAACTTTGAGAATCAAGAATACCTGCAAAATTTCCAGCTTTCGTTTTCTCGTGTAATTATTAATATAATATTAGGTACCGATGGAATAGGATTCTTACGACCTCATTTATGTCAAAAATTGAATCTTTGGTACATTAAGCTTGTGGTAAAGTACGGACCTGTCGACATAAAACCGTTAGGTGTAATTCATGGACTGCCGTAAATCTATTAAGTCATTGATACAAAAGTTGATACAGATCTACGACTTTTACACGATTACAATACTTTCTCTTTGAATGCTTGGCATATATTAGAGAGTACAAATTCGCTTTTAAGATTTTCGATGCAATAACCTTATTTCTAACTTTTATTGCCGTCAAGAGAATAGTTTCATATTGATATCGTTTTCTTACTTTTCCTAATCGATTGGTATAAATTTTAAGCTAATTTTAACTTCGAATCTAAATGGAATTCTCACGTCCGGATTGAATCCCATTTCCTGTTCGATTAACGTCGCCTCGCCGATTTTATTTTTTTCCCTAACGGCGGTAATCGCATCATTTCGGTCAGTCACGAAGACTAGAAACTCCATTACCTTGATTAATTTAAATCTAAATGAGCTAAACTTATTAAGGTAGACCTCTGACAGTTATTCTATTAATAACTTTCACGTTTCACAGAAATTCTCTTTCACAAATTTTATATCAATTATTATTATTGACCTTTCATTGTTATCTTTATCCATATAATTGTTTATATCCCATCTATGACTCATAAACTTGATGTAATAGAGAACAAAGTACAATAATCGATCGACGGGAATCCATTGTAAAGTATAATTTTTTTACATTCCTTTTATATATTTTTTTATAATAATGCGGATTACAACCTGATTAAGCTTGGCCACTAAGTGATTTATTAAGGTAAATTAATCTACTGTTTTTAATAACACTGAAAGCAACTACGCTTATTCAAATGGTTTTTTTGAGTTTTTTCTAGTTGAGTCATGACGATATGAAATTTACTCATGACGTTTGACAAATTCACATGGGTGGATCCGAAGAAAAGCTTATGATCAATAAATTATATAAATTAAAATAAGGACAAAAAAATAATAAAAACCGAGGACTAAAGGGCATATCGAGGTGCGACATCCGTCACTGACGACTACTTAGTTGTAATAATGAAACTGATAAACTATGGAAAGGCATTGATAAAAGAAAAACCAAAGAAGAACTAGAATGTAAGAAATAGAATGCAAAAAGCTGCATTGTGCAGTGTGTACTACTTTGGTTAGATGATTTAAACCGACTTATGGGTTATAGAAAGATAGCATATCAAAAATGGCTTCTGATGAACGACTCACTCCAACGAGGGATATATGCTAAAAGACACACAAAAGTAAAAAAATGGCGGCAAAAAATAAAAATGCACATGGAAGTTAATCAAAAATCAGAGGAATGAAAGAAAATAATGTGGAAGTATCAATCTAATAAAGGAAAGAGAATGACGGGAATGTCATAGACAACAGTCTAGCTTACAGAAGACAGGCCAAAATTCAAAGGACGAATATACAAGGTACTGATTGGTGATAACATTAATATTGAATGTATAACAAACAGCGAAATAAAGAAAGCTTTCCGACTTTCCGGTTAACTTCTTTGATAGATACTTTTTCATAAATGCTTGGTAGCGGGAGGAAACATTCCAGACAACTGGAATCTTATAATGGTAGGAGAAAATGCGTTAACTATATAGACTGTATGGCAGAATTATAAAAAAGGGTTGAATATGATAACAAAGAAATCAAAGAACAAAGCGCTTTCCATGCAGAAATATCATATATAGATATAATAAGTAATTGAGAAGGGAATAGCCCGGGACTTATCCACACATCTTGTATTTATCGATATAAAGAGAGCCTACGATATGGTACCCTCAGAAAAGATATTTGAAATTTTGCCGAAGAGAGGCATGGAAATGGTATATACAGGTGTCCCGTATGTTTCGCATTAGAGCATTATACGGTGAAGGATGCATTATTCTGAAGCGATTTTTTTAATAAAATTTTTTCCAAATGTTTATAATAACCACACGGGAACTGTCTTTCGACGTCTAATGGCAAATCGTGTGCAAAAAAGGTGCATACGTGCAATTCTAAACATCCATAAAAATTCTCAAAGCGCAGTAAAATTGAAAAACTATGTAGAAATAGAAACTACACTTCAGCGCAGAGAAAAGGTCACTGGTATGGACACGTCATGCGAATGAGAGAAAATAGTTGGCCCAAAAGAATACTAATTCGGAACATAGTATATGTTTCGAAGGAAAAGAGGCCGATGAAGACATAGATGGAAGGAATAAGCAATGCAATGAAGGGCAGAATATCATCAACATGCTAAAAATGTGTTAACTCTTTCGTTTTTGCCAAAAGATTTTTAACAGTTTTCCTTTGCATGTTCGATAACTGGGATTTCTGAATTTTGCACGGATGCATGCCTAAGAACTGAACTATATCTCAAATGAATATCAATGGCATGAGGACGACAAACGATTTCGAAACCCAGTCTACTCAATGTCCCAACTAAGACATCTACACTTGATATTGCATTATCAACTATTACATAAAAGTCTATTTTTAGTTAAGCTAACAGCTATTAATAAACAACGCCTAGACGATCTTATTTCTTTATTGCCCAAGTTACATTGTGCAATACTCTTATTTATGTACATTTGCCTTGAAATTTATCTTTCCCTTCTAATTGATTACATTCATTCATGCCCAAGTTACAGTCATCACACGGAACCACAGAATGTTCTAAATAAACAGCTTTTTTGCACTTTGCGCATTAATAAAATGTTTTTCTGTCACTTTTCCTAGGACAAAATTCGCATCTTCTAGATACTTTATGTCGTTTCCCTGGTGGTTCCACAACATTCATTTCTTCTGCTGCCCTGGGGAGTTTTAATTCACGTGGGAGCCTTTAATTCAGAGCTCTGATTGCTTTGTGCTCACTCAACAGTTGTATGGCCCATGTTTTCAGAATCTGATATATCAGCTGATATATGCCTCTGGTTACCGCGACCTATAAGATCTATTGTAACTTTAGCCCTCCAAAAGTTTAGGGCAAATGTAGGTCCTTGATGAACCTTAGTGTTGTCCTGAGGTCTTGAACCTTTATGTCGGTATGTGTCATTTGGTCCACTGATGCCCATACCTACTCCGGATCTAACTGTCTTTGAAGCATCGGTGTACCAGGTTAGGGCTCCTCTTTTTAGTTGAGACTCACCCTTCACCCAATCATCCCTGCTTCTAAATATGACCTTATACGGCTGGCTGAAATTGTATTCTGTCGGTATAAGGTCCGTTTTAATTTTAATCAGGTAATTTAGACATGGGTCCTTGAGGATTTTGAGGTGTCCTCTGAGGTTCCCCTACATCAACTTGAGTGAAGATACTGTTTTCAGTGATAAGGCACTTGAAGCTGCCTCCTTTTGCACAGGATGTCCCGTTAAGGGTACGGAGCGGCTGTATCTCGAAAACGGCAAGGCCTAGAGGTTTGGGAAAAAAATCCTTATAGGCAAAGTGGGCAAGAGAGCTAGCTGAAAATTATTTTGAAGTTCGTAATTCGACCGCTAGGGGGCGTAACTTCCATAAAGAAACATAAAATTCCCGCTATCTCAGAAAGTTAGACGATGGGATATAACATCATTGACAACATCATTCAGTAGCTTGGATAATACCGCATCGCTTTTGTTTTGCGATATTTCTCATATCTGTCATAATAAGGGAGTTATCTGCAGCGTTTACATATTTTTGTAATTTTTGAAAAAAAGTTGAATAGATCGGTACTATTGTAAATTCATTCCATGAATGGAATGAGATCTACTGGTAGTAGGGCTTGTACACGTTGCATGTGATATGGATGGAGTTGATTGTGCCGCAATATTCGCCAAATTGTGGATGTTGCTCTGCAAGTATTCTAGTACTTAGGCCAGGCTGCTCTTCGACGACATTCAAAATCTCTTTCTCGACATTGACAATGTGTAAAGGTCTAACTGCCCCTCCATTTTGCCCAAGCTTCATCGAATATGTGTGTCGCTTGAAATTGCAATTGTTTATCATTATCGTAGTTTCAAGTAATTTCTATGTATTCTTAATTTGAAAGTTAATTTCAAGGATATCTAGGAAACTAAAAAACTTTTACTACAATTTTTCACCAATTAGTCATTATTTGTCATAAGGAATAAATCCCCAAGTTTATGCTATAAGTTGAGAATCATCCTGTATATAAATGGAGTGGTGTGGGATCGAGTAGAGCTTCCAAAGCAGCCGTCGGACAAGATCTCATTGCACCCGTTATATTAAGACATAATAACCGCTGGATTTGTGCCAGTTGTTGTGCTGTCACCCATGTACCAATGAGGCGTAGGCGACCAGGGGTCTGATTATTGCTACGTAGGCCTAATGAACCATTCGTGGTTTGAGACCCCAGTTCCTTCCTAGGAGCTTGCGGCAGATCTGGTTTGCCATGATGGCCTTTTTCCTCACCTTGTCTAAGTGTGAGTTTCAGTTTAGTTTACTGTCTAGTATTACCCTTGGATATTTAACTTCTGTTTTGAGGTTAATAGTTCTGCTTTCAATTGAGGATGCTTTTATTTGTAGCTTCCTTCTCCGAGTAGTCTCCCTACTCCCTACTGGTGAGTAGTAGGGCTTTTTGCATTAGTTGAGTTATGATTGTATCATATTTACCTGGAGCATAGAAAATCGGGAGTGGCCGTCTTTTAGTATTGCGAGATACATCATAGGTCATCGAGAGCTCATCAGCGACATCTTTTATTTTTTCATTTATCCCCAGTAGTTTTATCAATATCTGGAGTATGGTGTACCGTAGACATAAGAAGTACAACCTTATCTTTTCTTGAGATATAGGAAACTAAACTGATATCTTTTGAAAACCAAATTTGCAAATTTGCCGTGTTTTTCCCTACGGTGAAGCTCTCGGGTATTTGCCGTTTGTTCTTCCTAACCGTTCCAACGGATGTAATTTGGTGTTGTCTCAGCAGTGTTAGCATCAGATCATAATTGTTGAACCAATTATCAAAAGTTACATTTCGTTTTTTGCCAGAAATTTTAGCTTAACCACATCGTTTGGTTTATTGCTCAACATTGCTTGAATGGACCGTCAGATTGCAGTCCAATTCTAAGTTTCAAAGTATGATTTTGCATCTACAAGTGCAAATATTTTTGAACCATAACATGCTGACTTTTTGGGCATGTATTGAAGTGATGCCCTCGCTGCTGTCATCTTGTCAATCTTTTTGTAAGATACTGACTACTACGGATGTTTTGCGCTATTAAAGGAAGGTATTGAGTTTTCTTCTGGAATATTTACACATCGAATTGAATGGCGCGCATTTCAAAACGTCTGCGGTATATGATACCCCAACACACTGTCGATAGTAAATCCAGAGACCTAAAGATGTCATCAGTTACATCCAACAACCCAGTAGCATAGCTACAGTGTTTCCTGAATCCAGACTGTCTGGTTGGTAAAATATTATTGTCATTTAAATGAGTAGAAAGCTGTTCAACAATTATTCTCTCAAGTAACTTGGACAACGCTTTAAGTAAGAGGCCGCTGTAAGAAACCGGAAATCCTTTAGAGCCTACACAGATTTTTATTTTGGAACTGGAGTCACCAGACCGTTCTTCCAAGCAGAAGGGCAAACATTAAAAATGTGACTCAAAACGTCAAATAGATAAAGCTACAGTTTATACTGTAGCAGTTAACACATTTTGGCTATAGATTTTGTGACTTTTTACATCTTTTTGCAACGCAATATACAACATTTTTGTGTATTAATACTATTAACACATCTTGCTTCTTTTTCACAATAACCTTGTCGTCATTTATTAATTTTATTTGAAACTGGGTTAACATTTTCTTACCTCCCTATGTTCATCATTATAAGCAAGTTTAATTCCTCCTTTTTTCGTTATTCGAGGCGGCATATCTACATTTTTAGTTTTCTGACTTTCTTTATCAATTGTACCGGTATAACTGAGACATTATTTATTTATCCCATGTTAATGTTTTACTTTAGCTTTTCTTAATTATATTTTAATTATAATGTTTTAATATTATAATTAATGTTATATTTTAATATTACATCTTTTTATAGATTCTAATACTAACATTGTTAATGTTTTAATGCGAATGTGTTTGGCAGAGTACTCAGGTTCGAACGCAAACCAAGACCTTAACGATCTTGAAAATAGGAACTGTAAACGTTTGAAATGCACATTCGGTTTATAAACAAATTGTATTCGTGTCGTTGTTTTATAAATCGAGCTTACTGCGGTTTTATAAACTACATTTTTGTACTTTTAAGTAAAATCGGTTCAAAATGTGAATTAAAAACTTTATTATTAAAAAGAAATAATCTTATTATGCTGTCTTTATACACTTTTTATTAAAAAAAACACGACATTTAAGTTTTATTATCTTTAACTTTTTGTAAACATAATAGATATTTTCTCACCAGTAACTCACTGTGAAAGGAAATATTACAGATGTTTACGATTTGAAGTGAACGGGATGTATAGAAAATTATCATTTGGTTGATTCGTTTTCCGGGTACGATCGGGATTTTCCGGGAAAAGTCCGCGAGTTTTCCTCGTTATCGTGATCGGTTCTCTGAAGAGAGAATGCCTTTGCGAAATGCACGCTCAGTCGCGCTCGGAAACTCAAACGAATACGTTCTTTAATATAATAGTAAAGTTCTTACGGTGTGCGTTTTAATATTAACATTTTATATATAAACAATACTAAAAAACAATAATATCAAGAAAAGATAAGTTTAATGTAAGTAAAAACTGATTATTTTAATTAAATAAATTTTATCAATTAAGAGTCGTTAACAGTTTTGGTATTAATTAAACTTTAATTAGTTTACGAGAAATTATTTATTTACTTATAAAAAGAGAAAATGTGAAAGTTTTACATCAGATTATCTAACTTGTTCTTCTCTACACGATTGAATAATCTTTGTTATTTATAAATATTCAAAGCATTTTTACATTGAGATCATAAAACAAATTTAACGACAACATTTGATAAACAAAAAAATCAAATGAAACCAAATTAAAGCTTGGATTTCAGCCAGGATAAAAAGTCCAATGAAAATCTTTCAATAAAACTCATTGTTTTATAGCATCGTAAACAACTTTTGTAAATTTTATATCTAATTTTATTGTTAAAGACTAATTAATTAAATAAATTTAATAGGAAAGAAAATTGAACTTGACAGGATCTATTGTTCGCGATCATTTCAAAGTCCAAAATAATGTCCCCCTTTTTTAACACGTTCGATAACAAACACACCTATTAGTCCCCATTCATTTGATTCTCTCAAAGTCATCGTTATTGACCTTATGGCAACATGAAGTTGTTGGATTAATTGGCAGAATGAAAAATGTTACTGAAACGCTTTCGATTTTTTTTTCTGGAAATTTACAAAAACATTTCGACACGGATTAAAAGAATTTGTAATTTGTTATCAGGACATTCGTTTTTGGGATGTGATTAACGCGAAATTGCTTTTTAATTATCACAAAAAACGTGTCGTCGTTATTTCTCAATTATTTTACAGTGTTGGGGGTTTAGATTTATTAAAATAATTGTTTGATACAAAAACGGTAATTAAACGAACGTTTGAACAACTCAATTTCAATGTGTACTAATTTAAATTTATATAAATAAATGTTGTATAGGACAGATTATTAATTGAATTCTTTTTGTTGAAATTTATGAAAATATGAGTTATACTGAAATTTTTGATATTGATCGCTGCTGTATACAATTTTTTTAAACTCTGCATTATATTAAATAAACTTTCTAAAATTATTATTGTTCCAACTGTTTGTTTTTAGTTAGTAGAGTTGCTCACAAATTTGCAGTGGAACACAAAACTATAGTTATAACAGAAATTCCGACTAAATTTACTAAAATCCTAGAGGCTTTTATTGGTTCATGGTTACATTTCATTTATATACATACATTATAATTAAAAGAACAAAAAGCCTACTATTTTAAGACTGAAATTGCTTTTTTCACAACATAAAATTCATTAAGAACGTCATCATCATCATTTAAGGCGTTATAATGTGCGAGTTCTGACCTCTCAAAGTCCTCTTCCATTCATCTTACTCCGTGCAGCTGTCCTCCAGCCTCTAAATCTAACCTTGACCCGTCCTCTATTATCCTATCCTCCCACCTGAATTTTGGCCTTCCTTGTTTTCGCCTTCCTCATGGTTTGGCACGCATGATCCTCTTAAGTACATGTGTATCACGTGCTCGTTCCACATGGCCCGCCCATTATAATCGCGTGACCTTAATTCTAGCCATGACATCTGGTTCCTCGTGTTTTCCTAATAAATGGTATAATTCAAAATTGTATCTGCGTCGTCATGTTCTGTTCTCACATGTCTCTTTGAAAGGATTTTCCTCTCGCAGACATCAGGACATTGGCGTCTGCTAATTGTCCATGTTTCAGCACCATACGTAACCAAGAGTTTTGTAAATTAGTAACTTTGTTTTTCTATTCATGGTTACTGTAGTAGAGTTGTTCTTTTCACTTCTACGCTACAGAAAACAAGATACATAAACTCCCGCACCACTTCGAAATTCTCAGTATCGATTGCAAGATTCATTCTTTCTGATGTAATGAATAATATACACCTGTTAGCTGAGCCTATCAGTGCTGTATAAGTATCTACCTTTTGCGTAGGCAAGATTTGTTTATTATCTTGCCTCTACCACCTATGTTAACATCCCTCATCATCTTTTCCAAGCATATATTGAACAAGAAACACGTGCGCGCCAACATGTTCCGTTACTTACTCCTATATTCTCTGAGATATTATTTTGGTCAAGTCTGTTATAATGTCCTTAAATAATACTGGTGCAGTTGGTTATGATGAGGTTCCGGTTTCTGTGATAAAAACTTGTGTTAGTGATATTGCTCTACTCCTAAGCCCTATCATAAATTCCTCGTTTGGGACTGCAACATATCTACAAGATCTGAAAAAACCGTAATTAGATCGTTATATAAAAAGATAGTGTTATATAAAAGGATTATCAACTAGTAGAGCAATTTATCAGCTCCTGGAAAGAGTTATAACTGGTACACCATGATATCCTTTTGGAAAAGATGGAGGCTTTGGGGATCAGAGGAGTTGCACTGGGCTGGTTCAGATCTTATCTTTCAAACAGAGGGTTATCTCCTATGATTGTAGTGGCACTGAAGTGGCATCAGATTGGATGAGGGTACTACGAGGAGTTCCACAGGGGTCTATATTGGGCCCGTTTCTCTTTGTTCTATATATATCAATGATCTACCCGAAATAATAGATGATCTACTGATACTGTTTGCAGATGACTCCACTGCAATCGTAACAGCAAAAACTGAAGAACAGATGTCAGCACTGGTCTTAAACAACCTTACGCTTCTTCAGAACTAGTTTTGTAATAACAATCTACAACTAAATATTGAAAAAATAAACATTATGATGTTTGGGAATGTAAAAACTAACAACCGAATAAATCTACAATTCAATGGTAAACAATTTACCTGCAAAAAGGAACTCATGTTTTTGGAAGTGAGGATTGACTCGAATCTGTCATGGAAATACCACATCAACGATCTGGCCATCAAGATAAATCGTGTGTGTTTTGCGTTGAGAACAACTACATACTCAGTTAGTGTCGGTCAGCGCAGCTATTAGTGCGTATTATGCGTGTGCAGAATGTGTGAGAGCAGTTTTTGGTCTCCCAATGAGAGAATCATGTAAACCCGTTTTTAAATATCATAAAATTCTAACACTACCATCTATAATAATTCTTGAATCAGCAATGTTTGTAAAGAGTAATTATACTTTCTTTTCAAAATATGAAGAGCAACATGGTTATGGAACAAGGGGTACGGAAAATTATTATTTACTACCACCAAAAACTCAGTATGCCAAAGTGCAAAAAAGTACTGTTCATTTTTGTGATAAAGTATACAACCGCATACCTAATAGTATAAAAATTAAATCGTCTATGTGTTTAAAAAATTATCTAAAGCTGCTGTAAATTTACCAATGATGTAATATTGTAATTTTTTTCTTTTTGACGTTTTCTATGCTTTCATGTATTTATAGAAATAAGGTTTATTATTATTATTATTTTTATTTCTCATTGTCATTCTTATCAGGTGTATCAGTGTTTTAGGATGTTGAGGCTATATAAGGCATCATATAGGCTCGTATGATACCATCATAAGCGAACCTGAAGTCGATGAACATGTAGAATGAGCATTTTGTGCTTCCAAGCTATACTCGAATAACGCAATGCAAGTTTTCTAGATTCGCCAGTAGCTGTTGCTTCACATTTTACTAACACCAAATCTCTTTCTTGATATTTTCTTGGTTTTATGCGTAGTTTGTCAAATCTTTCCTTTTGATACTCCTGTCGTTTTCTAATCTCATGTAGTGCGTCTTATTTCTTTTATTTCTTCCTCACTCACAGCTTCATCTTCGGTTAGCGCCAATAACAAATGGTTTTGTAAAGCATTTCTAGGCCTGTAAGCGAATAATAATTTTCTTCGTGTCACTATTTGGTAAGGAATTTAAACCGAATTGGATTTCACACAGTCGTTTATCCCAATCTCGTCCATCTTCATTCCCACTTCTTGTAGATATTGCTGTCATTAGTGTTCTGTTGTAACGTTCCACCTGCCCATTTGCACGTGGTGTCGCAGTTGTATTTTGAGTATGTATGATTTGATTCATTTTACAATATTCCGTAAATTTCTTTGAGGTGAATGCCGTGCCTCTGTCGGATACAAGTCTAGTTGGTGGTTCAAAAGTATTATGTATGTCTTTCATAATCCTCACGACTGGTTCACTTTTTGTATTCTTCACTGCTCTACTATTAGATATTTTGTAAAGTTGTCTATATACACCAGAAGATGTGTGTTACCCATTGTATTCTTAGGAAACGGTCCTAAATGGTCTATATTAACTGTATTGGTTGTCTCTCGATGTTATGCTTTTCTCCTTTCTTCTTACCTCCAGATATTTTCCTATATGCACATTCTACATAGGCGCGTATATAATTTGTGACTCTTTTCCTCATTTTAGGGAATCATAAATATTGTTTAAGGTGACTTATTGTTTTGTCCACACCATAATGATCCATACGATCATGACTATTTTGAATGACCTTCCATATAATCCCTTTGGGCACAACCCAACGTTTATCATCTCTCAATTTTCTATATAATCTCTTCTTAATTAATTCATAATCGTGATGTATTTGTTTCTCATGGTCTTTGCAATATTTGCGTTATTGTCATTAATTTTACATCTTGCATTTGCATTGTTATAAACCAATCTTCTTCGTTAATCATGAAAATGTTCAAACCAGCTACCTCTGGTTCACTAGCTTCTTTCAACACTTTAAGTGCGATTTTCAATTTATCAAGACCTTCCACCAACATTTTGCTCGCAATCAATATGTCATCCACTTGGGGCGTGTACAAGTCCAAATGGCATCCTGTTAAACTGATACAAACCATCTGTCGTTACAAAAGCTGTCAAATGTCTGCTTTCTTCACTAATCGGTACTTGGTAATATCTATTAGCTAGGTCAAGACTAGTAAAATATTTCTTGCCAGCAAGTTCATCTCTTTTCGGGTCCTGTTCTTTTACTCACTAACACAACAGGACTCGCGTATTCAGATGTTGAAGGACTAATAATACCAGGTTTCAATAATACACCGACTTGATCGTTGATTATATCTCACTGACTATATACTAACCTATATGGGCGACTTGATATTAGTTTTGTATTTGTAACTTCAATCTTCATCTCAAATAAATTCGTTCCTCCTAAATCAGAATATTTATCCGCAAACATTTGGTCATGTTCTTCTTAATTTAATTAACTGCATTTTGTCACTTTTTTGTATTTTTGCATTTACATCAACTTTTTGCTTTTGTACTTTCATCTGCGTTCTTGCTTCATCTACTATTTCTTGTTCTGATACAGCTTGGTTACAACTTTTATTGAAATCTTCATTACCTAAATCGACTTCTAAATATTCAATTTCTTTAGTTTTCTCTTCTTCAATCTGACTTATCGTCAAAGTATTATATTCCTTTATAACACGGATATTAGGTTTATCTAAAACACTTCTTCCAATTATTATTGGTTCATTCTGGGTCGAATCAGGTACAACAAGTACTTCAGATGTCATCTCTATTCCATCTATTACTATTTCAACATTGGATTCTCCTATTGGTCAACATTTCTCTCCCCCAAATCCTGTCAGTCTTACAATAGAGGGTTTATAATGTAATTTTAATTCATCTGCTTCCTGTTGGCGTATTGTAACTACATCACTACCAAGATCGATAAATGCTACAATGTCTGTTTTATTAATATATATATGACCAGTTTCACCACAATTGTAGCACCTTCTTTCATTCCGAGAAGCACTGAATGACTTAGCACCTTGTGGATCATGGAATGTATTTCGTTGAGTATTCGATCGGACATATTTTTCATGGTTGCTTCATAATCTTTTATTTTTGATAATAAATCTTGAGTATCACATGGTGTACTAATAGCTAATAACTTCCCAAGTTCTCTATCAGGTATTATGATATATTTTACCAACGATTTTTCATTTATCTCACCCTTATTTCCAATAGCTTTCATGAAATATATATAATTCATCAGGTTTCTTTTTCTTTCTTGCTAATTCAAAATGAATATCAACGTCATGAATTTTTGAACATTTTGAACTCAACCCTACTTGATATCTGGTCTTGTGCTCCATTAAACCACAATTGTGCAGCGCCTTTTAGTTTAGACACAGCGTTAAACAGTATCATCTTCCCAATGAAACACCTGTGCCATATTTTCGACTTTTTTAATCCATTGTGTCAATAAATTTAGAATTTATTTTTCCAAAATCCAGAAACTATAGTACCATGGAACTACCCTAGATAATTCGAATAAGCTGTTTAATATGGTCTCTGCCTATCAAGCAATAAGTATTTGAATTTTCGTCGTTTTTAGTAGTAAATGTAGAACTTATTTTTTTCAAGAAGTGATTCTTCGGAGTGTCGATGCGCAGGGAGTATACAGGGCGGAATCGAATTATCTAGAGTACTCCCAGATTGCTTCAGTTCCTGAACTTTCAGAAAATAATTATTGAAATGAAATGTTGAGTACTTAGCTTGTCAACTATAATTTTATGAATCTGGTTCAAATTCGAATATAGAACTAATGTAGTATATGTTACTAGATTTATTTTTAACATCACATATCTACATAAAAATTGATATATTTCTAAATTTTTTAAATATCATAAAATAATTTATTAATGTGATAGCTGCAAATCATCATATCAATTTGATTATTTAATAATTAATCGCATCGAGAAAATGCTAAAAAATTACAAATTAACGTTTGTATACAACATTTACAAAAATGGAGATAATTATATAAAAAAATATCAATACGTTTATTTTCTTTGTCAATATCATTAAATAATTATAGTTTACGAATAGTTTATAACGGATTAAACATACAATTTGCAAGTTTATAACCAGTTAGAAACCGTCACTTTGTTAATTAGATGAGAAAGTTTGGACTGGAACTTTGAACTTTACCTCTAAACCAAAAAAGGAAAACTCGTCGTTTCTTTAAAACTTTAAGACCTCCCGGGGGGCTTTTTCAGTTCATTCTTTTTTCATATTTCTTTCTCGTTTCCATTTTAATCGCACTATTAACCACGAGACGAAAAAAGATTGAAAACATTTTTGTTTTTTCTTTTTTTTTGCCTTATACAATCTTTGCGAGTAATTTGAAACGTGGATGATAACAATTAAGTATTCTTGTTTATCAGTTATCGTTAGAGACACAGTTCACTAGAGGGAGGGTGTTGTTTTCGAGAGAACGATCCGGTTGAAAGCGCAATTTACGCCATCGTAATCAACACGACCCCTTCATATCACCTGATTACGTTACATGTTTGAACAGGACACAAATTTACAATTTAGCGTTATACTTTCTTTATTTTTTCTTTAAATAACTCGTATATATTAAATAATGCAAAAGAATTTGCTTTAGGTACCAGTTTAACCTTTAATTGCTGTAATGCAATTTTATAGACATGGAATCACTAACGTGGTTAAAAGTTAATTGAAGCCTTCAAAACTAACTTCAAGTTTTCGAAGAATGTGTATGCGACAATAAATTTTTACAATAACTAAAAAATCATACCCTTAAAAATTTAAGTTACTAGTTTTGTAATTTATTTTGCGCAATACTTAATTGTTAAACTTTTTTTGTGGATTTGGTCAAGAATTAAATTTTCATCAAATTAGTGTAGTCTACATCACGAAATGACTCTATTCGCAGAAATACTTCTGGGAATCGCATTATTAATTGGAGTATGCAAAGTGATCCTATCAATTTTAAAAGCATTCCATTAAAACGGAACTGAGTAAATATTAATGGACATAACAGAGTATTTAACTCCAATCTAAATTTTAAATGTGTTATTCCCTCACTAATTACATCTCCACTAGAGTTTGCGGTATTAATCAGCATATTGAGTTATTGGACAAGGGTAAAATGATAAAACAAAAAGGTAAAACTAACTGATAAGGAATGAAATGAGATATTAATTAATACGAAATCATATTATATCGATTATTTGATTTCCTTATTGTGGTATACCGCGAAGAATGTTTATCAGATTATAGATAAAAACTTAAGTAACTGAAACCAGAAATTATGGCTTCATTGTGATGTTAACTCTATGTACACTAAACTGCGTTGGCTGCTTCTTCCGCACTTAATTTTTCTTTCAATTAAATTATTAATCTTGCAGTAATAACGGTAGGTACCCATATAGCTAATTGCAAAAATGTACACAGTAATGGATGTGATGCTTAACTGGGGAGAATCAAACTTTATATATTGAAAGAAGGATGTTTACTAAGAATATCGCATTTTTTAGAAGCATCACTTTTAGGTACAGTATTAAGTTTACATCCATAATCATCCAGGTTTTCCCAGGTTTACACTCTCGACCTAGACTGAGTCTTTACTTCCTGCTAATACTAACTTACATGTTCTCACAAAATTTAAGCTCAACCTCGTTTCTGAAATGTCGTTGGTTTCATAACTAGCCATCCTCTCACGTGATATAAAAGAAACTGGCAGAGCAATAACCTACTTAGTGTTTTCCCAGTCGATACCGTATTTCGATCATCTGGGATAGTTTTGACGTGCTGCTGAATATACGCAAGGTGGACTAGCATCCCACCTATCATAGGTATTGACTCTTAAGTGCTCTACTCAGGAATATCTCGTTTTACTAAACTTATTTAGAACATAGCTCTACGGAAACTAGGTTTCTGAGGGCTTTAAAACTCCATCAGACGCGTCCTGATACCTCACTGGACAGGGTACCCTGATTGAAATCGATGATCACCTATCGCACATACTTTTCTCCGGAGCGGCGTCCTTTACTATGTTTAGGTGGAATCATGGTAGCCACAATACAGCTCTATTCTAGGTTGATGTCATCACCAATACTAAGTAGTGCCGTATTATTGCTGGTACATCGTCCGTCATTTCAAACGGTAAAAATATCTGCAATGGATCGATGTATTTGTTCAAATCGATCGCTTGATATGAAGACATTTCCTATTTAAACAAATTCATATAATCCAGTCTTCTTCCTTTCTGCTCTGAATTCTGTAGCCCGCAGCACTTTGTCCTCGACAGATCCCTTGTACTTACTTCCCTTTTTTGGTCAGCATTAGGGTCCTTCCAGCCATATTACCTTGGATGCAAAGGCTAGAATTTGTCCTAGTTGTACTGCCCTGATTCCACTCATGCGAATCTGGATATCTGCAAAAGTGGATAACCTTAATGTTTGTAGGGCCACGCAGTCGCATAGAATGTGTTCCGCCGATTCCTCCTCCTCCCCGCATCTTCTGCAGATGTCGGTGTCACTTATTCCCATGTTGAGTAAGTGCTTCTGTAGATGCCAGTGTCTAGTGATTAGACCTATGACCAAACGTAGGTTCTTCCTGGACAGCCTCATAAATAAATCTGTTCGTTTAGGGTCAAGGTACCTCAGAGCCTCCTTGGCTTCGCGACATCCTGGTGTCCTGTCCCGGCAAGTTAGAAACTTCTTAAGTGTTTCCTCTGTTTGAAGCTCTATTAAAGACCTTATTGTTGGGGAGATGAATGGTTCTGGCGATCCCAGAGGTTCGCCTGCAGCTTTCCTTGCCAGTTTGTCCACCATGTCATGAAGCTTATTCCCCGAATGACCCTTTGTCCAGCAGATCGTAATCTCATTGCTAGCGGCTGTCTCACAAAGATTGTTATGGCAGTCCTCAAGCAACGAAGATGAACAGCGATACCGCCCGAGGTAGAGGAGGGCTAGTCTGCAATCAGAATATATTATAATTTTTTTGTCACTAATTTTCTTGGAACTTTCCTCAGCCGCCAGAGAAATTCCCAGCGGTTTAGAAACTTCCTTTCTGCTCAATCTTCTTCTCTTTACAGTTTCTGTTCAGTACCTTTTTTTATTACTGATCCATGTAGTGCAGATAAAGACAGTCATACCTTTAACTTGTAGCTTCTAAGTGTATGCTTCCAAGTAAATAGAATTTAGAAGCTAATTGCCACACTATGGTTGTTAAACTTGGTGATTTTTTGTCAGGAGGAAGTTAAAAGAATTGAAAGAAAAAATAAATTCATTAGTTAAAACATCATCAGTGTGAAACAAAATGCTTTGCTAGCATCTTACAAGATGGCTTATAGTATCACTAAATGATGGTATGAGACTTATACCAACGCAGAAGATCTTACTCTAATGGTTACTGTAAATATGATAAATGTCACGATTAGCGAGTCTGCTGTGTTCGATAACACAATTAGGCGGAAAATACAAATATACGGTTTATAGATAGTAATAACATTAAAGAAGAAAGCTGATGAATCTCATTTTGAATCAATCATCATGAATAATTCAAATCAGTTACAAATCATCATGATGATTTGTGATTTAATTCATATCTGAAATGTTTGTATTGATTGTGCTTTCTCTACCTCTGACTGCTATGGAGGATTACTGGTGCTTATTTGAAGCATATCACCAAAAGCACTGTGAACCCATTGCATTATTCATAGAGTAATGCTTGCGTCAAAGCATCTGATTTCTGTACTGAATAAAAGGTTAGAATGTGTTGGGAATGTAGCAACGTTGCAAAACCTCGTCCAAGCGAAAACAAGGTTTTTGAAAAAAACCTTGTAAGCATATGGGAACTGCATTTTTTTTGTTGTATAGCAGTGGATGATGGTTCTCATGTACCCTTAAATTGTGGCATGAAATTTTTGATATTCCTTAAAGAAGAACGTTAAAAAGATGTAGACATATTTGCAAAGCTGAATTTACTTAATCTCTTCTTATGGGAAAAAATGATGAAGATGCATTAAGATTATTTTTTTAAATCATAGCAATTTTTGACGTCAAATGAACAAAATCTTTTTTTAAGATATGAAACCTATGATTGAGGAGCACTTCTCACAGCTAATTAACCAGTGTCAGAAATATATTCAGAAATTTCGATATATTTGCTTGAATTCCAAGATCCATTTAACACTAATACTTCGTCTGAAATTACTTATCCAGAAGAAGATAATCTTATCAAGTTATCTTGTGCTAACAGTTTCAAAGCAAAATATGGCAAAATGGATTTAATCGAATTTAAGGTTTTAATCAATAAAAAATAAATATACCCTTTTAAGTGATAAGTATTTACGCGAAGCCGGGTTACGGCCATCGCTATAATAAAAAGCAAGTATATAGCAAAAATCAAGCTGAAAAAGGAATTGCCGTAACTAGTTTAACTCCAACCTTGTACACATTTGGGCTTTCTCCCTACAAGCTTCCAAACATATTTTCGTCCGTGGTTAGGTTTTTCTGTATTTAAAATTGTTTAAATACTTGTACCAGATTTGAATAACAATATTCAAAAGCAATCCAACATATCAATTAAACATTTCCTTATCTATACAAAAATCGGAAATAAATTGCAATTCGAATATAATTAGAAATTGATGTTACAGAGTCCAAATCGATAAGATTCACTGGAGTAAGCGTATTGCCACGTTCCATTTGTTGCAATAAAAGTAAAAATGTACAAGTTAATACCTAGAAATTCTGATTTCGCTCCTTTTAAATAGACATCTTAGGAGAAGTGCAGAGCAATTGATTTCTTTACAGTTTTCTATCATACTGAAAATTGGAGGAAGTTAGAAAGTTATTGATATAAAGTAGTGGTGGAACGGATATCCAGCATCTATCTGGTATCCCGCCTATCTATTTAAAAAATGGCCAGATACCGGATAATTACCAAATATTAAAAACCTATTACTTAGCACTCCAGCATTCACAGGAATTAGTATCTCTTTTAGGTGTTGGACACTGCAGATAGTAATTAAGTTTAACCCCAATAGGACTTTTTTCATTGAATACACCTTTATTTAACATTAGCAACCTCATTGTAACAATCCCAATACGATATATAATATATACGATATAGTTTTCTTCCCTTCGCTTATAATTCATCATTCACAGAACAGTCGCTATTATCATTTTCGATTATTAATTAAAGTATCCTCTTTTTAATGCAACAAACCGTTTTGAAAAATCATTTTCAGTTCTTGAGAAATAGATTTTTGAAATGATCGACAATTGTTTCGAATTTTACAATTTTCGCCGATTAAGTTTTAAAAATTCGTATAAAATCCACTTCTTGGAATATGAGTATGAAAATTTACCAAAGTGTTAATCAAAGTTCGTTATAAAATTCATTTCTTGAAGGATCCTTGTGGAAATATCACCAATTATTAATTAAAGTATCGTCTTTTTAATGCAACAAGGCGTTTTGAAAAGTCGCTTTTAGTTTTTTAGAATTTTGCAATTTTTGGCCGATTAAGTTTTAAAAATTCGTATAAAGTTTATTTCTTGGAATATGAGTATGAAAATTTCGCAACGCGTGAGTGTCTTCTTTCCAATGAACCAACACGTTTTGAAAAATAACTTTTAGTTTTTGAGAAAACAATATTTGAACTTTTGATAAAATTTTCGATATTGCAATTTTCATCGATAACTTTCAAAGTTTGTTAGAAAATTTATTTCTTGAAGGATCCTTGTGGAAATATCACCAATTATTAATTACAGTATCGTCTTTTTAATGCAACAAGGCGTTTTGAAAAGCCGCTTTTAGTGTTTGAGAAATAAATTTTTGGAAAGATCGACAATTTTTTCGAATTTTACAATTTTTGGCCGATTTAATTTTAAAAATTCGTATAAAATCCACTTCTTGGAATATGAGTATAAAAATTTCCCAAAGTGTTAATAAGAGTGTCCTCTTTCCAGTGAACCAACACGTTTTGAAAAATAACTTTTAGTTTTTGAGAAAACAATATTTGAAGTTTTGATAATATTTTCGATGTTGCAATTTTTATCGATAACTTTCAAAATTCGCTAAAAATTAATTTCTTGAAGGATCCTTGTGGAAATATCACCAATTATTAATTAAAGTATCTTTTTTTTAATGCAAAAATCCGTTTTGCAAAATTACTTTAGTTCTTGAGAAATAAATTTTTGAAATTATCGACTATGTTTTCGAATTTTGCAATTTCCGCCGATTAATTTTTAAAAATTGGTATAAAATCCAGTTCTTGAAATAGNCGTTTTGAAAAATAACTTTTAGTTTTTGAGAAAACAATATTTGAAGTTTTGATAAAATTTTTGATGTTGCAATATTCATCGATAATTTTCAAAATTCGTTATAAAATTAATTTCTTGAAGGATCCTTGTGGAAATATCACCAATTATTAATTAAAGTATCCTTTTTTTAATGCAAAAAGCCGTTTTGCAAAATCACTTTAGTTCTTGAGAAATAAATTTTTGAAATTATCGACAATGTTTTCGAATTTTGCAATTTCCGCCGATTAAGTTTCAAAAATTCGTATAAAATCCACTTCTTGGAATATGAGTATGAAAATTTCCCAAAGTGTTAATAAAAGTGTCTTCTTTCCAATGAACCAACCCGTTTCGAAAAATAACTTTTAGTTTTTTAGAAAACAATATTTGAACTTTTTACTTTCAAAATTCGTTATAAAATTTATTTCTTGAAGGATCCTTGTAGAAATATTACCAATTAATTAAAGTATCCTCTTTTTAGAGTTGCTTCGTGAGTTAAATCGGCATCAAAAAAGTTCATTTTGTATCTTGGATCCAAATAAGTTGACATATCTTATCAGCTTTCTTATTAATTTCATTTTTATTCAAATATCGCCATAATGTGGCAATGTAGAGTATCACTTCAAAAATGCACTAGAAGTTATAACTATAATGGCCGGATAGATATGCCTGATAACCGGCCGGTGTTAATTAAGCTAAAACTAGAATTAACACTAGCACTATCACAAGAAGTAACACTAGAACTAGAAACTTTCGGGTTTAGCCGTGCGTCTTTTGAAAAAATGTTTGTCGTTTCGGATGCCATGTTGTTCAGAAACAACTTCGAACTTGTACGTGACAAACCTTATCCTTCCACCGTGACCAGCAGGAAAATGCGATTATTCGACAATGTTGAATAAGTCGTCGTAATAAGCGTAACTTGATTTTTTCATTCCCTTCCTTCATCGGCGTAATTAGCTTTTCTTCGCAGCCTATAGTTAAAATATCATACCACTTCAATCACCTGTAATGCTTCCTTTCTTTTCAGTTTTTGCTTCTTCTAAACACTTTGTGTATTTGTCCTTGTCGATATAATAATTATTATCGTTCTAACAACAGAAATCAAAACACACGTGCGCGTTCAAACGGGAAACGGTCGATTGAGACAAGTGGGGACGGTGAAGGGGGCGGTATGGGCAGCGGGGGCTGCAGACTGCCCATGAGTACGAGAACACGTCTATATGTGTCTATTTTTCGATATTTACCGTGTCTTTGCGATAAAACCTAACATTTTTACAGAACATTTCGGACTTTTACCATTCAGAGTTGGTAAATGTTAGGTTTCACTGGAAAATCTTAGGATTTACCGTAATTCGGGCTTTTACACCAAATGTTTAATTGTTATTATAATTTTTACATTCATCGAATAGACATCTCTACTATTAAAACAGAAAAGTGTGTTCTTTCCAAATTGATAAAGCTTTTTTTAAATTCGTTTCCATAACGGCTGCACACGGACTTGAAGTTTGATAATATTGAGGTGTATTCGGGACACGGGGACGTTGTTTATTTTTTTTTTCTTGTAGAGCTTGTAAAGTAGATAGAAAAACAAGGGTAATATTTGCTGTCGTCACACGGGTCTTCTGGAGTATTTAATATTCCGCTATTTTCAAAAACAACGAAGATATTGGAGTGCGGGAAGTTAGCCCCCCATTTTTTGATTTTTAAATTTTTTATTGTTGTTCTAGATTGTTCTAGAGTTGTTCTACATTGTTCCAAAGCGGCAAATCGAAAAAATAAAAACTCCGCGAGAAAACCGAAAAAACAGGTTTTTTGACTAGCCCCCCATTTTTGGAAAAGTGAAATTTTCTTTGTTGTTCTGGGTTGTTCTAGTTGTTCTAGTAATTGTTCTAGAAAATCAAAATTATGGGTTAGAGCATTACGAAGTTATAACTAAAAATAGGTTTGGCCGCCGAAATGTCTAGTTGATTGCTGTGACTATAGTTTTTCTATTATCAATTCCATATTACAAATATGTACTTATTATAGCTAACGCAATGTGGAACAGCTATTATTTTCACTAGAACAACTCTCTAAAGGGCACTTTACTCTTTGAAAATTAA
>NW_019281698.1:16760-27945 GCF_000648695.1 Onthophagus taurus | reverse complement strand
TTATGATTGAATCATATTTACCTCGGATTGTGATTACCAGGTCATCAGCATACCCTTGTATCTTAAATCCGTTTTTAGTTAGGGTGTTCATCAAGCCATCAAGTACCAGGCACCATAATAGAGGTGATAGCACTCCCCCTTTGGGACTTCTCTATGGATTCATATGAGCTGTTATCAAACGCACCTAATTTAACATTACTACATTCAATGTTTTTAAATGTTTCGGATGCCATGTTGCAAACTTCTTCAGAAACAAGTTCGAAGTGCGTAGTTCTAGGTCTAGTGTTACTTCTAGTGATAGTGTTAGTTGTAGTTTAAGTATTTTGTAAGTTGGTTGTTTGTATTTCCAAAATCAAATAAAGTAAAATAGTATTAGAGTCCATCAAGGAGAGAAAACAAATCGTGTAGCATTTAAGAGTAATGCGGGTAATTCGCTAGATTTCCCAACCGAGCGAAGACGTAACCCCGTAATTTGTCGGTCCCATTCTTCGTAGTGGTGCAAGGCGCAAACGTTCGTAGAGACGCGTGTTGCTACGGAATATTTATTAAGCACGTTTGGAAGCGCGATGAGATGGATGTGGTTAGACGGCGAGGAGAATGGAATCCTCCCCTTCCATTATGTCATAAAGGAGTGAGTTGGTGGCGGTTCCGTGATGTGCACTCCAACATTTGCTCTTAAACTCTTAGATTACCGTTGGAAATTTATCGTTTTCACACAAACTAAACAATTATTTTTCTATTCTTTATCCTTCTAGTTGCTGATTTTTTTTTAATAAAATAAGTGAAACAGGAAAGTGGTCATTTAACCTCTAGGGTGTAATATTGATCCGGTGACGGCCCATGTCAGGAATTTTCCCATTCCAAAACTCCTAGGTATTACGAGGAGGTTGACACCGTCCACTAATGAAATTTAATACCACAAGAGTTGCCTACGTGGTTATATACAACTAGATAGTTCACGTACATATTGTGTTCTAAAAGTATCTATTTAATTAAAATATTGATTTGTACTAAAATTTTATTGTTAAGTATATTTTGTAGCATTTCCTAACAATTGCATAAAGAATTTAATTTGATTTTAAATCCAAAAACTTTATTATTGGTCAAATTAAAATTGCTCCTTGACAGGAAAACGTCGCTCAAAACTTATTGTAAATAACACAAAAAAAAATAATCTTAGGACAAGTAAATTATGCTATCTACAGGGTGTCTCAGTGAGACCGGTCATTAGACGTTTCTGGGGTTCTGGCGAAAATAAAAATTTGAGAATTCAGACTTAAGTATTATCAATTACGATCTCTTCGACTAAAATATTTTCAGATTTCTTGCACTTCCGGTTATACCGGAAGTCGCCACCTACTTTATTTTTTTAAATGGAACATCCTGTATATTTTTACATATTTGGATTTGTCTGTTTTCAAGGTTTATAAATAACTTTACTTTTTGCAATTTAATTCGAAGGTTCTCGAGTTATTCGAATTTTTCCAGAAAAATCTGCTCCAGCAGAAATTTCTTCAAAAAATCAGAGAAAACTCGATTTTTGGGATATCAATTTAGGATTGAGAACATGCTTAAGCAACATGATGGAGTATGTTTTGGTGCCGAGAACTGCTATCTAGAACGTTTGGTCACTTTACTATGGCACGTTAACTTTTCGAAATTTGGAAGCACCATAACTTCATTTTTTTAAATGGTACCCCCCATATTTTATTTCTTAGTCATCTTCGGTGGTTCATTCTACATCTTTTATATCCCATATGACCCATACCTAATATTAATAGTTTGGGAGATAATTAGGGTTTTTTGAAAAATGCACACATATCATATGGATATTTAGCCTAGTGTGCCATGAAAAACAAGCCTTCTCAATGAGTTCTTGTCAAAGACTCACTTGTTTACGTCACTTGATGCATAGAAAAATTTATATATATTATGTATATACAGCCTGATTCAGAGTAAGCGCCTTATTTTTTCTTTAGCCACAGTATGGGTACTACTTTCAAAATATTGGGCAGTAATATGTTTTAGTACATTCTCTACACGATGGTGATACCGCATTTTCAATTCGACGAATTATTTCAAAATGGCGACTGTCAACTTTTTTTTTTAAATGGAATGCCAAATTTTTTTTTTTATTTTTGAGATTCTAAAAACATTCTTTATACGATAGTATTTTGTTTTTTTTTTTAATTCATTTCTTTTCCCATCAAAAAGCACACATTTTAATCTAGTATGTTGTCTAGTATCTAGTATGTTTTACACTCGATGTTATTTTTGTCTAAATATCAAGTAGCGCTAGACACAAAAGAAACAATTAAACTTTATTTTGTAATAAACATCTACTTATTTATTTATTTGGACAAAAATAACATCGATTGTAAAACATTCATGCGCTACTAGATTAAAATGTTAGGTTGATTTTTAATGGGGAAAGAAATGAATTTTTAAGAAAAACAAAATACTGTCGTAAAAAGAATGTTTTTAGGATCTCAATAATAAAAAAAAATTTTGGCATTCTATTTAAAAAAAAAAGGTGACAGTCGCCATTTTGAAATAATTCGTCCAATTGAAAATCTGGTATCACCATCGTGTAGAGAATGTCCTAAAACATATTACTGCCAAATATTTTGAAAGTAGTACCCATAGTGTGGCTAAAAAAAAATAAGGCGCTTACTCTGAATCAGGCTGTAGAAGGTCATCTCCCCACTATTTTTCGGTACAAGCGCTCCCAAGGGGATTGTGAGGGAACTAATTAGGTTAAAGCGCGAAATTTAAATATAGGTATTTCTATACCGGTTTATACCATTACTTTATTTTGAAGAGGTCAAGTGCATTTTCCAAATAAATAATTCCAAATAAATATGAATTTAAAATTTTTGCAAGATTATATTCATAATTTTTAACGTATATTGCTCTCATTGGCAAAAAGCGCGAATTTATCTATTGGATAAACTTATCCAGAGGTGGTAAAAGTAGCACTAACGTATTTAAATACTTAAGTAAAGGATATAAAACACTAAGCCAAAAGAACGTAAGGAAGAAAATTTGCTTATACAACAGGGTTATCACCAATTATCACACTAAACGACAAAACAAAAATGTGACGTTTGCTTTCACCTCTGAGTTTGACGTTATACATAAATTTTTCTATGGTTACAAGCGCTTTGTTTGTGTAGATAATGCACATTGTTGCAAATTTAGTTTACAACGTCATCTAGTGGATTGTGAGGGTACTAAATTTCGGTCTACATTTTTATAGTAGTAAGATTGCACAGCATGACTTGATGCATGTGAGCTAATAATTATCTGTTATGTCCCTTAATATTAGTACTGAAACGAGTTAAAATCGATAACAATAACGTAAGTAATATTTACACAAATCAAGAAATTCTTAATTTATTTTTTTTTGCATGAAAAGCGCGACAAAGTTCGTAGTATGATTCCCAGATCTTCTTTTGGTGCTCGAATTGAGGTGTTGGGACTGGGCTCGAAATAAGCCAAGGTATTCATCTCTTCCGTTGCATTATCTACTACATTTTTTGGTCAGTTTAACACGTGATTAATTCGTCCAAAATGCAAAAAATTTGCTTCTATTCCTCTAAATTTACCTTTTGTCATCGGAGATAAATGTGGATAATTTTCATTAAACATTCTGCAAGTTCTACTAAGAACTTTGTCGCACTTTTCGTGCACAAAAAATAAATTATGGATTTCTTCATTTGTATAAACATTATTTACGTTATTAATATCCATTTTAACTGGTTTTAGACTCACAAGCATCAAACAACCTAAATTAGACTTTGACGTTTATCAATAAGTCATTAAACATTTGTTTTCCATGGCACACTAGGTTAATATCCATATGATATGTGAGCATTTTTCAAAAAACCCTAATTATTTCTCAAACTATTAATGTTAGGCATAGGACATATGGAATATAAAAGATGTAAAATGAGACGCCGAAGACGACTAAGTAATAAAATATGGGGGGTGCCATTTAAAAAAATGAAGTTATGGTGCTTCCAAATTTCGAAAAGTTAACGTATCATAGTAAAGTGACCAAACGATCTAGACAGCCGTTCTCGGCACCAAAACATACTCCATCATGTTGTTTAAGCATGTTCTGAATCTTAAATTGATATCTCAAAAATCATTTAAAAAAATGAAGAGAACGTAATTGATAATACTTAAGTCTGCATTCTCAAATTTTTTGTTTGGCCAGAACCCCAGAAACGTCTAATGACCGGTCTCGCTGAGACACCCTGTATAAGATATAAAGTACTCTTACCAGTGTCTTGTTAAAGACAACGGTAAATGAGAACAGTTAAAACTGCTTTAAGCAGTAATAAGGGCAAGAATATTGTCCTTAAGATGGTAAAAGAGGGTTTAACTTATATAAATTATTACCTACGTCATAAAAGTCATTATAAACTTTTTAATTAATGCAGATAACCCTTCCTTACACTTTATTACTAATAATAAAAGGAGGGCTTTATGACAATCGTTAAAATAAATAAATATAAGCTCAGTATCGGTTCAACCCGTTTACATTGTTCACCGATATTAACCAGTTTTCCCATGGGACACCCTGTTGCTCGATCGTAAGCCTCGCAATGGGGCAATCCGGTTTAGAAAAGGCATTTTTACCCGAAACGGTTTCCGCAACGGCGACATCACAGAAAAAACACAAACAACAACGAAAAAAACATCCCACTTGGGATACAAATGGATCAGACTTCCGTTTTTTCTGCACTCTGTGGCGTTAATCTTGTTTTTGCTGGAATGAGAAAAAAGTAGTTAATTTTCCACCTCGAAAACTCATTCGTTCCAGAACCCGTTCTATTGTTTTCAATTAAAGATAGAACTTTGAATTCTGTTTTAACTAGTTCTAATTTAAATAGGGATGTTGATTTTTTGGTTGTGTTAGCATTACTTTAAATAAATAGTATGGAACAGTAGTTTCATCAATAGTTTTTTTATTGAAATTATGAAATGCACTTTATTTGTATTATGATTTTCTTATTTTGATTTTGAGTGGTTTTATATAAAATCTATATTTATATGTCGTTTATGAAAGGGGAGAATGTTTACTAGTTTTGTCTTGCATATCTCTTGTGTTTACGTTTCACCTCGCGATATGAAACATTTCAATCGTTAAATGGAACAAAAATAATATCCCCAGTCACCGCTTCTATGAATAACTTCAAAAATTGGTTATTATAATGGTCATATCACATTAAATTGTTATTTGTGCGATATAAAATATAAACATACGGTTTCGTAAAAGTCCTCTTCCGCCTGCGTCGTATTAAAATATCGAGGAAAAATGTGATGTCGGCTCTTTCGGTTATCGGAAAGGGGAGGATTAAAAAAGCAATTTCACGGAGATAGTAAAAAAAGGGTAATGGACTGGCAACGAAGCGGATCGTCTTTTGAGCAATTGGTTTTTTGTTACTGTCGGCGGTAGCGTTTATTATTATTTTCCGGAAAAATGTTTTGTGTTATTCATGAGGGAAAAACGTTTTATTATTTTTTTTTCAAACTTCTCGCCTTGTCAATTTTCATAACCATTTGATAACTGAAACTGAACGTTCGCTGCGAGCTTTACTAGTTATACAAAAGCGTTGTTAAACGAAAGGTAAACGTCAGAGTTGAGCGGTCCGAGCCAACGTCATACAATGAAGGAATTTTGAGGAGACACAAAAACGCAATTCGCGGCCCTATAAATCGCGTTGGTGCGGCGCTCTTTTAATTAAAACTAGGCCCTTTTATCCTTGTGGAACCCCTGTCCTTTGAACCGTTAATTAAAAGTATTGATTTAATTATGTGTCGACCGCAGACCATTAAGATTTAGGATTCTGTTTTCCATCTTATTCTTCAGTAGTCAATTTTTAGTAACACTGGAAAATGTCGAGAAATATTAAAGAGAAGTATTACTTCCGAGTGATGCCACGATTTTCGATTTGCGGAAATTTTATGTATTCAATTCAGTTCTGGAGCAAAGATTCGTATCACATTCTGTATAGATGTAGATGCACATCATAAATTTAAATGTATAACCTTAGAATACATAATCCATAATTGATACAAATAATTGAAAATGTATTGTGTATTGGAATGGTTCTAATTGAAAGCTCAAATTAATTTCGGATTTTAAAGTTGAGGAGATATCATTTCGCGTAGAGAATAACAAAAATTTTAATATGACCGCCCCGAGTTTCCTAACGAACTGAATTCGCGCAAATTGAACAGTCCAAGAGCAAAACAAACGATGCGATGAGATTCGGTCGTCACCAGGTTGGTTCCAGGAATCGTTTCCCTAGTGAAATATTAACTGGGAATCTGGTGTAAAATGTGGAGGATAAATTGAATTTCCACTTCTACTCCTGCGGGATTGCGGTCGCCTCGCTGAAAAACCACCGTTTTCTGTCATTTTACAGTAAACGTATAATTTAAAAGGATGCAAAACTTTTTAAGTATTTTACTGGAATTTACTGAATTAGCACTTTTATTAGAAAATCCCTTAAAGAAAAAAAATCAATAAAAAGGTTATCCTTCATTTTTATTCTTTTATGTTTTATTCTCTAAATTTTTATCATATAAATCGTGGTCGTTTTACAAATATTTTAGTCAATCGGTATGATATAAAAAAGCGAGAAAGATGAAAGTACGTTTTACTACAAACTAATTAGTATACCAAACTAGGTGCACGTAATTGCTATCTAACAAGGAAGCGCCAAGATTGTCACGTTGCACTCCCAACAGCCATCAGGACCCCTAGAGATGTTCTATGCAACCTCAGCAATTATAAATTGTTGCAAGAGAGCTGTTAATTGGACCGCGGTGTTTGGTGGTGACACAGAAACAGATAATTATCGTTTGATTTCGATGTTATATACAGGGTGTCTCAGCGAGACCGGTCATTAGACGTTTCTGGGGTTCTGGCGAAAATAAAAATTTGAGAATTCAGACTTAAGTATTATCAAGTATTATATTTATTATATTATAGTATTATATATTATATTCAATTATTATTAAGTAGTATTAAAAATCTGCTCCAGCAGACATTTGTTCAAAAAATCAGAGAACACTCGATTTTTGGGATATCAATTTAGGATTGAGAACATGCTTAAGCAACATGATGGAGTATGTTTTGGTGCCGAGAACGGCTGTCTAGATCGTTTGGTCACTTTACTATGATACGTTAACTTTTCGAAATTTGGAAGCACCATAACTTCATTTTTTTAAATGGCACCCCCCATATTTTATTACTTAGTCGTCTTCGGCGTCTCATTTTACATCTTTTATATTCCATATGTCCTATGCCTAACATTAATAGTTTGAGAAATAATTAGGGTTTTTTGAAAAATGCTCACATATCATATGGATATTAACCTAGTGTGCCATGGAAAACAAATGTTTAATGACTTATTGATAAACGTCAAAGTCTAATTTAGGTTGTTTGATGCTTGTGAGTCTAAAACCAGTTAAAATGGATATTAATAACGTAAATAATGTTTATACAAATGAAGAAATCCATAATTTATTTTTTGTGCACGAAAAGTGCGACAAAGTTCTTAGTAGAACTTGCAGAATGTTTAATGAAAATTATCCACATTTATCTCCGATGACAAAAGGTAAATTTAGAGGAATAGAAGCAAATTTTTTGCATTTTGGACGAATTAATCACGTGTTAAACTGACCAAAAAATGTAGTAGATAATGCAACGGAAGAGGTGAATACCTTGGCTTATTTCGAGCCCAGTCCCAACACCTCAATTCGAGCTGCCAAAGAAGATCTGGGAATCATACTACGAACTTTGTCGCGCTTTTCATGCAAAAAAAATAAATTAAGAATTTCTTGATTTGTGTAAATATTACTTTCGTTATTGTTATCGATTTTAACTCGTTTCAGTACTAATATTAAGGGACATAACAGATAATTATTAGCTCACATGCATCAAGTGACGTAAACAAGTGAGTCTTTGACAAGAACTCATTGAGAAGGCTTGTTTTTCATGGCACACTAGGCTAAATATCCATATGATATGTGTGCATTTTTCAAAAAACCCTAATTATCTCCCAAACTATTAATATTAGGTATGGGCCATATGGGATATAAAAGATGTAGAATGAGACACCGAAGACGACTAAAAAATAAAATATGGGGGGTGCCATTTAAAAAAATGAAGTTATGGTACTTCCAAATTTTGAAAAGTTAACGTGCCATAGTAAAGTGATCAAACGTTCTAGACCGCAGTTCTCGGCACCAAAACATACTCCATCATGTTGCTTAAGCATGTTCTGAATCCTAAATTGATATCCCAAAAATCGAGTGTTTTCTGATTTTTTGAACAAATGTCTGCTGGAGCAGATTTTTCTAGAAAAATTCGAATAACTCGAGAACGGCCGAATCAAATTGCAAAAAGTAAAGTTATTTATAAACCTTGAAAACAGACAAATCCAAATATGTAAAAATATACAGGGTGTTCCATTTAAAAAAATAAAGTTGGTGGCGACTTCCGGTATAACCGGAAGTGCAAGAAATCTGAAAATATTTTAGTCGAAGAGATCGTAATTGATAATACTTAAGTCTGAATTCTCAAATTTTTATTTTCGCCAAAACCCCAGAAACGTCTAATGACCGGTCTCGCTGAGACACCCTGTATAAATGAGAATTAAACATGCAGAGTTAGATTTAAAAATCATCATAACTACCATAAAATTTTCATTAATTTTCCTTTAATTCATTTAATTTTCGTTTAATTTCCTTTTTTATTGCATGCTGATATCTCAATTCATGACAATCGTTGTGCTCTTCACCAGGAGACGAAAGAAATTCCTTTCTCAAAGGAAGTTAAATATCTAGGAGTAATCTTAGACAAAACCCTCTGATGGAATGGACATTTGCAGGGAGTTTTACACAAAGATAGATTATCCTTGTGGACTTGTCGTAGTCTTTATGGAAAAAATTGGGGACTGACCCCTGAAAGACTGTACTGGCTCTATATGACTGTGGAAATCCGCCAAACCGTTCTCTAGTTATAATGAATACGGATATACATGTTTTTTTTTGCGATAAACTTATCGCTTAATGCTTTTTTTTGCTTAGTTCTAGTTCAAACTTTATTTTTTTAAATGGAACATCCTGTATATTTTTGCATATTTGGATTTGTCTGTTTTCAAGGTTTATAAATAACTTTACTTTTTGCAATTTGATTCGGTCGTTCTCGAGTTATTCGAATTTTTCTAGAAAAATCTGCTCCAGCAGACNCGACCGGGTTCCGGTATAACCGGAAGTGCAAGAAATCTGAAAATATTTTAGACGAAGAGATCGTAATTGATGAGTCTGAATTCTCAAATTTTTATTTTCGCCAGAACCCCAGAAACGTCTAATGACCGGTCTCGCTGAGACACCCTGTATAGAAAAGAACATCATTTGATTTTTGAGATTCAGATCATTTCAAGGATAGATATTGTGTCAACCAGCAACGTAGACAATCCACGCACCAACTTGGTTGAGGGACAATGTAAAGATTATTTTCTATAAACAATTCTTTTTAAATAAGTAAATATATCATGAAAACATTTACAAAAGATTAAATTGAAATACCACATAATTTGGCAGCAAAATCATTTTATTTGATACAAAAAAAAAAATTCCTCCATTAAAAAGCTTGAATTAGATTATACCAGTATTATTTGGAGTGGTTTACACTCAATTTCAAATTATTTCATGTTTTGACAATGTTGATAATTAAAGCTTTATAATTTTTCAATGACAAAATGCAAAAATTTATTGAATGGTACCGCACAAATCCAATGAGTAGCGTTCAAACGGTTTTTATCTGGCAAGATTACACCGTTCAAATCGCGAATTATCCAGATATGTTTTGGTAAATTCATAAAATTGAAAACGACTCACCGAATGGATGTTATTTCCCTTGGATTTTACTTCGAAGATCAGCTGGAAAGAAAAGATAAATTAATTTATTGTGATAAAAAAAAAGAATTAATACGATACCTTTTAACATCCATAAAATAGCAATCCGATGATCTCAACTATATCACATCACTCTTATCACACCTAACACTTAGCATAAATATAGCACGTATTTATCACTTAATTCAAATAATAAGTTTTATTTTTCTAAACTACTTTATCACCCTTAAATGCCCGCACATCAACTAAAATGCGTTATTAGCGAATCAACTTCCAAAAATCCCCTCCTTAACTTATTGTGTGAAGAAGGAAAACTGGAGGTGAATCAACAAAAAATGTAAAGACGACGTTGCCAAGCGGTTTTAAATCGTTTTTTGGTTTTAAAACTCAACCTTTCAATAAAAAAATTACTCGTTTTCTCGAAACATTTCAAATAAAATTTACGTCATTTTACTAAAATAAAATGCACTAACCGAATTTCAATGTTTAACAATAATTAACAATAAATTTTTAAAAATCGTATCTCAAGAACGAATTGAGATATCATCATAAAATAAAAAACATTTTAAAGCAACTTTTTTGAAGATTTAATGCGCTATATATAATTTCTTATTTTCTATAAACATAGTTATTATGATACAGCCGCTGCGTACCCTTAACGGTATACCCGTTACAGCTAAAAATATAAAATTTTAAAAAAGAAACTAGAAAAGAAGCCCTCGGAATGACACCGTGTTCGGCTCACTTTCAAAATTGACTAATTACCTACGTAGGGTCATTTAAATGACTCCACGTATCTACCGACTGGAAGTCTGGCTCCCAATTAGAAAAAATTTATTTTGATTAAATTCGCTATAACTAAAGAACGGTTTGGCCGATTTTAATGTTTTATATCTCAAACGAAAGCTTGTGTAAAGTATATTGAACACTTCCATATCTTGAGCTATACTCTGTTTGTAAACCAGGAGGAGTATTTTAAATTTGTCACCAGATTGACCTTGCACGTGATTGGTTGAATGCGAGGAAGGTTCACACACAGGCAATTTTGAATTTGAAGGTTAGGTTATTGACAATTCGACAGTTTCGTGTCATTATTGTAAATTTTGTGTTCTTAAACCCTTCTTTATTATATTTTGAAATAAATACACTCATAACTTCAATGTTAATTTGTATGTTTAGTGTTGACGATAACAAACGAAAATAAATACAATAATAAGTAAATAAATAAATAATAATAATTATT
>NW_019281696.1:0-13040 GCF_000648695.1 Onthophagus taurus | reverse complement strand
TTTAGCTTTACCAAGATTATCATCACAGGTATATATATTATATATACAGGGTGGTTCAGTTTTTAATTGGGAGGCTTTATTAGGATGTAGTACTTGCCAAAATAACATAAGTTTTTTATATAAACATAGGGTCGCAACTCTTTTGTTTTTGAGGTATGAGCTGTCAAAGTGGAGCCAAAAATTTACATTTTATCTTTTATTTCGGGTATAAGTAAACCATAGAATTTGAAATTTTGTATGTATGTACTACTGGTTAATATTTTATTTTCAACCCTACCTTAAACTTCCCTAGCGCCCTCTAAGGGGATGAAATTCACAACCCCTTTGATTTTTTTATAACAACTTTTTAACGCCATGGAATATTAACATAAAAAAATATGGGTTGTAAAGCTTATTCATTATTGGTACTTTTTTGTCTCTTTAGTCTTTTCTTAAAGGTAATAGTTTTAGTGTAAAAAAATAAAATATGCTATAGTACCATTGTACTGCAAAGTGCTGCTATTATTAAAAAAAAATTTTTCTTTATAGCTGGCTATGGAAGTTGTGCACTTACTAGGATCTAGTACTAACTAAATAACACCAATTAATTGTGATTTTCATAACAAAAATCATAAATAAGATTAATGCCTGTCTGAACAAATTACGTTGTTTTAAACAATATTAAAAAATTGATACTCTTGCTTAATAACAGTCAAAAATTATTAATAATCATCACCAATTATGAGGATTCACTTTAATTGAAACTTACAAGTTCTCAGAACCAACTTTTAGAATAATTTTAGCTAAACATGGCGGCACATAGCGGTACATGGCACGATATTTTATTTTATTACACGGAAAGTATTAACTTTAAGGAAAATACTAAAGATACAAAAAAGTACCACTAAAGAATTAGCTTTACAACCCATATTTTTTTATGTTAATATTCCAAACCGTTAAAAAGTTCTTTTAAAAAAATCAAGGGGGTGGTGAATTTCATCCCCTTAGAGGGCGCTGGGGAAGTTTAAGGTATGGTTGAAAATAAGGTCTGAACCAGTAATACATACGTACAAAGTTTCAAATTATACGGGTTACTTACAGCCAAAATAAAAAAGAAAATGTAAATTTTTGGCTCAACTTTGATGTTTATATAAAAAATTTGTGTTATTTTGGTAAGGACTACATCCTAGTAAAGTTTCCCAATTAAAAATTGAACCACCCTGTAATATTATGATTAGTTCAAAGAATTATAATATTGTTTTTAGGAAGTGTTGGATTCACTTTGTCCATGTGAATGGAATAAACCCAGAAAAAAACTTTGTGTTGTTTTGGTGACTTCAACATCAAGTAATCATGATGTTCACAGGGAAACTTTTAGACTTTACGCACAAAATGCTCCTTATAGTATTGATAAAGTTCGATTTGCTTATATTTATCATGATAAACAAATTGAGTTTGTTAATGCTTTAATACCAGGTAATTTAATATTATGAACTTTTTTGAACTGAACTGAATATGCAATGCAATGCTAGGGTAAACACAGTAAAATTTGATGTTTTACTCACAAGTGGCTTTCACTGTATTACCAGTTAATTATTACATCTCACTAGGAAAACTATTGGTGATGAAATGACAAATATTTCAACATTATTAAATTCATTTATTATACAGTGTACGCCAAAAAGTGAGTGACACTTTGTTTTTATTAGTTCAATTGCAGCTATTTTTCTGATTTTTTATTTATATGGAATGTTCATCTCGATCTTTTAATCTAATATATATTCAAGATGGTCGCTACTTCCGGTCCACCGGAATCGGCACAAAATAGTTTTTTCACTAAATTTTATTAGTCGTTTTAATCGTTACTGTATAACTTTATACAGGTGGTCGAAAATTAAATTAAATCCCATATGTTATTAGTCCATCAAATTGAGAATTTAATAGGCTGCCTAAGTTTGACGTCACAGAGATGGGCGGAGCTTATACCGATTCTAAACAATTTCTTTGCTAACGATAAATCGTCATAAAAATGTCACTTATTGTTAGTTTATTTTATTTTAGAAACGAAAATGTATATCGTAGTATATCCTAGACGTATTCACATTAACTTCAAAAGTAAATCTTGTATTGACATATGTCTATCATATAACCTCTAAAAACACACAGCAAACGCATAGAACTCATTGACAGTTAACTAGGCGTGGCAAATAGTGTGACGTAGAGTGCAGGCAACCACTCTACGTCGTTTGTTTTGTAACCGTAGTGGGTTACAAAACAACAATGGATGTAGCAGTCCTGTTAGATTCTATTGTCTTTGGTGTTACCGAATTTATCAAAATCATAATATGTAATTTGTCAGAAATTGCTTGATTTTGTTATGGGTATAATAATAAAACAATAACAATAATAAATAAAACCAATTTTTGACATTTTATGTATGATTATAATTAATTTCCATACAATTTAATAACTGTAACAGAAGCTCCTCTTCATATATTGTAGAGTATTAATCTTTGAGAGCATCCTTTAAAATTTACACCCGCCGCATTTTTCCCGAATTTTTATTAATTAATATCATAACATCTAATTAGCCAATATATGCTTGCGAAGAATCAATGGATTCGTATTTGTTAGCTCTATCAGAAAATATTGTAACATATAGGTCGTAGATCTTAAATGATTTCTGATAACATTGCACGGTTTGCCAAATTCAGTCTTTCTAAGACAAACCACATTGAAAATATTTAAGAAAATGTTTGAAAATTTCTTAACCTTGTAGGCCAAGATATGAGCGATTTGTGGGTTTAGATCAGTGGTTCTCAAACTATGGTACGCGTACCACTGATGGTACGCGAGAAGTTCTCAAGTGGTACGCAAAACAGTTATATTTGCATTATCATTATTGTTCTTTTTTGTTCAGTGGTACTACCTGATTTTTAAAATAGCCTTAGTGGTACGCAAGGATATAAGTTTGAGAACCGCTGGTTTAGATCAAAAATACACGAATCGTCATTATTTCCACTTTAGTATTTGTGATTAAAATTAGGCCACGACTTACAGAAACAGCCTGTATACTTCAAAAAATATCTCCACCTCTAGTTCTTCTCTGACTTCTTGCTTTCTAATTGTGATTCCTCTTGTTATATTTTTATTCTTCTTATAATCCTAAATTTCATATTCGTTGCTTAGATCTTGCTGTTGTTCCAGTTTGTTATACAGGGTGTGTCAAATGTCTGGAATATAGCCAATAACTTCGCAATTTATGGATTTAAAGAAAAATGTTTCAAATACAAGTACTTTATTAATCATGGCGCATTTTTTGGCGATATTTGCCTGTTTGTATTGTTTTTTGTTTCGTTGCTATGGCAACCAACATTGTTGTTTTAAATGGGATCCATATATTTTTTTTGCATACTTTGATAAAGGATAAGTCCCTCTATGCGATGAACATATCAAATCATATGGTTGTATAAGAAAAAAATCGAGAAAAAAAATGCGTTTTTTGAAAGTCTTAAATCAGCTAATTACAATCAAAGTAGGCGCCGAAATAAGGCCGTTGACAGCTTTAAATGTCAAAAAAAATACAGTTTCAGCAATAGACTGCCTAAGTCTGACGTCACAGATGTGGGCGGAGCTTATACTGAGTCCAAACAATTTCGTTGCTAACCACAGTTGCTAAGATAAATCGCCAAAAAATGTCATTTGAAATGTCATCACTTAGTTTATTTTATTTTAACACTAATGGAAAATTGCATATCGTCAGCTTAGTAAAAAAACCACGTAAGTCCGTTTCGGGAAATTTTACAGGAGGCAGAAAAAACTGAATTCTTTAAATTATATTTGTATTTCGACTGTCGAATTTTGATACAATTGAAAATGAGAATGTTATACGTTAGAATCTACTATGGTTCATAATTTTAAATAATTTCAGGTACTTTAGATGGAGTTACGCGTTTTTCTGTTTAATTTTTCTAAAAAGTGGAGTTACGCGAATTTCGTTCATACTTTTAATAAGTTTTTTAAGCAAAATTCTATAATTTATCTCCAACAATATATTTTAAATTGAAAAAAAAAACTTATATGCAAGCTAAAAAAAATAATATAAATAAGAAAATAATGAAATTAACAGTGTTTATTTTTTGAACAAACTAATAATACAACAAGGATTTCAATTAAACTTTGTCGAAAACAAAAAATAGTTCTTATTGCTATAATTATTTTTCCTTAAGTGCTACATTATTAATAGGAACATCTTTTAAATACGCAAATCACAAGTATCTTATTCGTAAGGAAGTTCATCATAAAATTTATGATAGTCTTGTAGAAGTTCAGCTTTTAGGTTCCGAAGATTATCGTATTTTTCTTTTTTTATTTTTTTTCCTTGAACGTATAGAGGCGGTCAATCATCAAATTTACAGGGATCAATTTTTTTGTTAACTCTACTATTTAACTTGCAAAATGGCTGACTGTCTTAATTTCAAAAAAATTTCACCATTAGCTAAATATTGAAGTGCTTTTAAGTCGGTAACAGTGGGATCGCCGACAGCTCTGCCTGGACGAAACAAGTTATAAAACTTTAAACCATCAAACTTTTTAAAAAAAATATCATTCAAATATTTCACTTCATAAGGTGCAGGTTTTTGTCTGGCTTTTGTACAATGATAAACGTAATCAGCTGGAACATTAATTTTACAATTTCGTATCTTTCGCTCAATGGTGGAATGCATAGAGTCTACCTCCATTTGTGTATGACCCTTACACAAATATTTTTGGGTTATTGTTATATTGTGAGTTATACTTAGATTTAAAAAACCATTGGCTAAAGTAGAATTGCGATTTTGGCTTATACAGCCGTCACTATAAAAGATTAATTCACGTAAATGATTGTGGTATGATACTTGTGTTTTCACAAAATAGGACAATATACTAGAAAACTCATTAGATGTTAAGTTACCTTCACTTCCATTCCACAAAAAGCAAAAACCTTCCCGAGTCTTTAGGTTATACAAAGTGAAGTTGTGCACAATCAATTTTGTTTTATAGTACATGGCCGATACATTAGATTTAGGACTTAGTAAAACAGGTTGCAAGTCCATTGCGTAAACATTCACTTCTAAACCAGTGGAAGCTTTGTCTCTTTCTTTTTCATCGCGTGCTTCTTGCTTTAATGATTAAGATATTCTTGTTGTTCTGTTTTATAAGCCTCACATATATCGCATAGATCTTTTTTAGGAGCGTACAAAGATAAATTTAGTTCTTCGTATATTTTTGAAAAAGTAGAAATTGATGAACATTTCAATTGTTTAAACTCATAACTCCTTCTTGATTAAAGCTTTCTCTGGTTATAAAGTTTTTCGATAGTGCATTTCGCTTTATTAAATTAATATATTGTATTATAAATGGTTTGGATAACTTTTATTATTTTGTCTTCAATCCCTCTCGTACGTAGCCCTGACCACACTCTCTCCCTCTAGGCACCTTATCAAACGCCTTATCTAAATCCAGAAAGGTCAAATATGCATACTTTCAGAATTGTGCTCAATAATGTTATACCTCGATAATTTTTACACTTTTGTCCCCTTTCTTATAAATTAGGCGTTTTTTCCAATTTTTAGGTATTTCTTTTTTACATTTTGAGCGTTGGTCCTCTCCAATAATTCCTAGAAATACTAATTTTCACTTGTCTTCTCTACTTCCACCTGGTCATCACTTCTCTCTTCATTTGAATTTTCTGCTCCAGTCTACTTTTGTATTTCTCAGCTGTTTCTCCATTCTTAAGTTTATATTTTTTATAATTTCAACTTCTATGGTAATCTAAAATATTAATTAAATTCTTTTTATGTTTCTTTTTAGAGGGTAAATTAGTAGAACCTCTTCTAAGAATCGTAATATTATGGCGTAGAGACACTCAACATGTAAAATATGAATGGGCCGATGAAAAATGGGAATATGAAGAAAATATGAATGATACAACACAAAAATTAGAAAACACGATAAGCCGATTATTACGTTCAACGGAAGCTTTAACTTACGAAGCGTTTGTAAAAGTAACTTTATTTCAATTTATTTTTACTTTATATTATAATTTATAAATTATATTTTTTTAAGGAATTATTTGATGAACACGCAAAAGGAATCGTCGGTAGAGTGTTCTCAAAAATTCGCACCATTTGGTTATCAATATACGATGGATTAAGCAAAGAACAAATCCTCCCTGCTTTATCCGTTTTGGGAACAGTCGCTTTTATTGTTATAATTGGTTTCGTTATGACGTATTTTGTGCGGATCGAAGAAGAAAAAATAAACGCCACCAAAAGTTCAGTAACAAACAATAACGTATCAAATGGATCAATTTCCGTTTATCAACCGGAACTGAAAATTCATGAACTTCGATCAGAAAAATATCACGGCTTGGTGAGACTTTTAAAACCGGGATGTCGTACGATTTTACTCATCTTAGATATGCAATCGAGACAACAATTAATTCCACCGTTTCATAAAGCTGTTTGGCCATACAGGAAGTAAGTAATATTAAACAATTTAATTTAAAATTTCTTATTATACGTTTTTTTAAGAAATAAAACATTAATGTTTGCTTATATGTATATCGAACGAGGAATAAGTTGGTTTAAAGAACTTTTGGAACTATCAATAATGGATACAAGAGAATTAAAAATACAAAATCCTAGAAATTGTGTTGGAACTGTTTTAGCTTTAAATGGCCACAGAAAATATTTTTGTATGTTTCATGCAAAACACACAGAATTAAATCATGGTGTAAGATTATTATTATTAATTATCATTATTGAATTATAAAAACAAAATCAATTTTTATTTTTTGTAGTTAAGAAAAAAATTGAAGTTATATTCGATTCAAAAAAAGGATTTAGAAACAGCTGCTTTTATTGCTTTTGATGAATCATCATCATCAGATTCAGATAAAGAAGATGTGCTATTGGAAGGTGATCTTTTAGATGGATTACCAATTTGGCTCGATAAATTATTTGAAGGAACGACGCAACGTTTTCGCATTAATTACTGGCCTGAGTTTCCAAATAAATAAAAAAAATAACTCATTTTTACGAGTTTTTGGGTCAGACTTAGATAATTTTAATTAATTGAATTTTAATCTAAATCGAAAAAAAAAGGAAACTGTAATTGTTAGTAAATTTACATTTCGTAGGAACAATCAAGTATTATGAAAAAAATAAAAGGGAAAAAAGAATGAAACAATTTTCGAAGCGATCTTTATACTGTTATAGGGTATAGGAAAATTTATTACTACTATTTAATGAGATAGATAGGGTAACTACGAATGAAGTAGCCTTTATTCAAATAATTAATTATAAATAAATTAGAGACGCCACTTAAACAATTAAAAAATAGTGCATTTTTTAATTGAGACAAGTCACTAAGATAAAAAAAACTATTTGTAACAAGTTTATCTAGTCAAACTCGAAACGTTCATAAATATAACTATTAAAGAAAAAAAAGCTAGCTAATATTAAACTTTAAAGCTTAGTTATATAGTTTAATTTTTTTATATTGTGTTTCTTGTACAAGATGGCGCATTTTATTAAATACAAGATCGTTTTTTCACTTTTAAACAAAATGTTAGTTGAATGAACACATTTAATCTTATAAGTATAATTAGATGCCAATCACATAATTTATTAATTAATTATAGATATGGCGTAAATATTTATTTTATGCGTAAAAAAGAATAACATTTTCAGTAGGTAGTTGTGAATAGAGATGCAATGGATGTAATCATAATACAGTTGCCATTAAATTTAAATATGTTAATATAATTGGGCTAAATTTATCATGAAATTTTAATATTCAAACGCTTGATTTCATGATTTAAAGTCAAACTTTAAAGTTTGTTTGTTTTATAATTAGTTTTTGCTTTTATTTTAATGTTTAAATTGCAACTTATTATTTCTTATAATAGACAAATAATATTTTTATGGTATGGAATAACAAATTTTAAAGTTATTAGATCTAATTTTAATCAAAGCTAAAGGTGTGTCCAAATATAGAGCGTCAAGTGCATCCAAAGAATGTTTTGTTCTATGTTTGGACACACCTTAAGAAGAATGTAATTCTACAATATGTTAAGATAATGCGTTTTAGGTTTATTTATTATAAAACTTAATATGTGAAAGTTCTTTGAGTTCACTTAGTATTTAACTAACAATTTTACTATCAGTCACAAGAAGATAAAATGCAATTTTTATTGAGATGAAGAAAAAGGAATGAAAAACTACGATATGTGTAATTTTCAAATTTTAATGTTTGTCATGAATGGTGGCATGAAATTTTCCATAGGAAATAGTGGACGATATTGAGGTACTTAACTTATCCAGGAATCATTATTGGTTACAGATTCAGGGCACCATGTAAGTATGTCACAAGTAATCCTAGCATAAAATCATAAGTTGCTGAAAAAGAGCTTACTCATAGTAGTAGCTAGATTTTATGGAAAATAAATTAAAATAGTATTTTAAAATGTCTTCCAACTCTGGACCAGCATAATAATGAAGGGCTTATCTGGTAGAGCACGATTAGTAAACCTGAAACCTTATACACTGAATTTCCTAAGTCGTTATTGTTGTCAGGATTGCATTTAAGCTTTTATTATTGTTTTAGGTGAACCTCTATTACACGTATGTTTTCAACAAATTATTATTTGTTAGATCGATATAAGTTGATGAAATTGTACCTCTACAAGTTTTGACAAGGACTCTGAAAGGTTACAGTTTGCAACGAATTTTTTTTTCTGAAGCTACGAACACTACAAGGATGTTCATTAATAGCAATTTTGTGAAAAAGTGGCTTTCAGATTGCATAATTTTTTCTTTGCTATGTTTTATCACCAAAACTATCAAACCATCACTAAAACTTACTTTTCCGTTTTTATCTTTTTGTGTTTCCTGCACGATTCAACAAAAATGTTGCTACTAATATTGTTTCCCTGAAAGGTTTTTGATATTGCCATTAAACTGCAACTTTTTACCAATACAGCAAAACTCATTCTTAATAAGCTGAAAACAAAAATGATTTTAGGGTTGACTTCGTATTCTTTTATATCCTTATGGACATGTTTACCCCACTTCTTCAGTTAAAAGCTTCCAATTACGAGTTTAAAGCAGATTCAAATTTTTTTGATAGTATTTGATCAACTTCTTAGAACAGTCCTCGGTTTTATTGTTTCTTAAAAATTCATAAACTATAGCTACAAATATGTACCACACATCATTTCCGATTGTATTAAGAATTAGAACAAAATAGATATTTTTTGACATTTATCTAAAGTGGGGACCAATTGGACAACCCAACTGAAAGGCGGCATTCTTCAGGTTCGCCGCAAAATGTTTTGAAAACACATATTGTAGATTAGATATTGTAGAAAGTTTGAGATTCCATGTGTAGTAATCATGTGGAGTAATAGAAGTAGTTTCAACATGGCTTAATGAAACAGTTTGTGAAATCATTTGTGAATCAAAACTTATACCAAAAATGAGTTGCAAATTGTCACTGAGACTTCATGTTTTAAACTCACACCTGGAAGCTTTTGAACAGAATAAACGGATGGAAGTAGTTTCCATTAAAATTAGTATAAGTATTTAGACACCATCGGATATAGACAACAAAATCCCACTTTTAACTTTAAAATAAATGTTTTTTCTAATGATTACATTTTATTTAACTTGATTTCATTAATCATTTTATGGTTTTTAATAGTAGATATTGTTAATATTTTTATGGTAACTTTTCCAATAGCTTAACAACAAGCTATGTTGTTAAAAAACGAATGGCTTTAACACCTTAATACGTAAATAACTATTAAGACTTGAAATTATAAACACTGGATTTGTGTTTTTAAATTTTGTTCAACTAAATATTCGATATCATGTTAGGAACTAGAAATGAAACGCCCGAACTTGTCGGATGCTTGATTTGTATCCCAATATTCATTGCATCTCTAGTTGTGAATAAATCGCAATTGAAATAAGAAACCTAATCTTGTTTCAATTGCGATTAATTCGAATGTTTATGTGATTTTCGTTCTATTTTATAATTAATTGTTATTAAGAATTGTATTTATTATACACAAATAAATTATAAAAACATTATTAAATTGATACCGTTAACGATTTTGAAGTCTTGAATCTTTATATAAAAAATTATATTTCTTGTCCTCATCTGTTAAGGCGTGCCGCGCGCAAGTTTGGACATACTAAAAAATGTTTGCGCAATATATACGAGAAACGCCCTTACTAAAAAACGGCAGAAATGCTGATGCCTTCAAAAACTTGTACTCCTAAGTATTAAAATTCACCTGTTAATTAGAAAGGTATATATTTTTTTTTGAAGGGGGTGATGAAGAGAGACAAGATTAGGAATGATGACATAAGGAAAAAAAGAGTTAAATGTATAATTAAGAAGTTAAATGTAAGATTTCATAGAAAAGATGTATCTCAGTTAGTGGGGACATCTACAAAGAATGCAGGATACTAGACGGGTGATACTATGGTTGGCAAAAAAGGGAAGACAGGGTAGTGGAAAGTGAAGAAGACCGCCAGACACTTTGTAGAGGAATGTTGACTTGCTAGGCTCGGAACTTAAGGATACTCTGCTACGAGAAATGTTCCTCGCCTGCAATAGACAACTTTCCAGACTTTGATGTAAATAACTAGTATTTACAGACTATTTGAAATCAATATCATTACCTTACATTGAAATCATTTCTAATCTCAACAATCTTACTCACCATACTAATTAAAAAAAAAGTGCTTTTCTCTTGAACAAGAGTCAATGTTTTTATATATTTGAAAACAATATATCTGTACCTTAGAGGTAAAGGATTATATCTCCATTATTTAAGGTTTTTTAGAAAACAGGGTTTAAAGCTTTATAATGCTCTTATAATAAGTTTTATAATAGTTAACTCGATATTGACAAAAACTGGAGTTATGATCCTTTACCCCTTAGGTACAGATATACAAACTAAAATGTTCCAACCTTATAGAAATCGGTGAAATTTGTAAATATTTGATCACATGGTGCAATTTCTATATACAGGTGTCTCAAATTCGTTATCCATAAATGATGATTGACAGGCAGAAACAAAACTGGCCTATCCTAACATTTCTTAACGCTATAATTGAGGTTTCAAAAGAAAACTGACCTATCATAACATTCCTTCGCGCTATAATTGGGGTTTCAAAAGAAAACTGACCTATCCTAACATTCCGTCGCACTATATTTGGGGTTTCAAAACAAAAATGACCTATCCTAACATTCCTCTGGGGGATGATTGACATTTAAAAAAGAAAACTAACCTTACATAATTATTTTGTCAGAGTTGATTGACATTTCTAAACAAAACTAACCTAACTACTATGTTAAAACACGTGCGATAAGCACAACGCCAACTCTAGCAATGGATGTTCTGCTTGGCCTATCTCTAATGGTTCTGCATATAGAGAAAGTGGCTAGAACTACCATTTACAGGTTTAAGCAATATGTCCACTACTGCTCCAACATGTCCTACTAATGGGTAGGTGATTACTACCTGAACGGCAATCCAGGATCGAAAACGAAAATTCTCTGGTTCAAGCAGATATTTGCATGCTGTCATTCTATATATACATACTATATATAAATTATGCATCCATATCTTTTTAACCCCCTGTACAAACACTACCATTTTCTGAATAGTTACTTTAATTTAGAAAGTTTTCAAATAAATATTAAATTTTCTGTTGGATGAACGGTTTAGCCATAAAAAAATATTTTCTAAATTCCTACAAGCGCGAATGAGTGATGGCTGGGTATAATTAATTTTAAAAACAAAAACAGTTTGTCGCTTAAACTTGACTTGAATTCATCATGAATTTTCAAAACCCTCTAGCGACTAAACTAAGCAATTTTGTATATAGACAAGTTGAGTTAAATCATCATATTTTTGGTCAAGGTACTTGTGGTTTTCCGTTGTACACGTCATTTCCGGACACTTGTATATAAAATGTTTTTTTTGCCGAAATACGATTCCGTCTTGTTTCATTGAAGTTGTTATGCAGCTTTCTACTGAAGGGAGTGTACAGTATATGAAAAGAATGCGTATAGTAAGTAGTATTAATGGAGGTACTAATAGACAATGATCATTTTTTATTGGAATGCAGAAAATCCACAATGGATTTGTGGAACTTTCTTAACCCTTCCTCTGTAAACCTGGGTATTTCCTGTCCGCACTACAACTGTTTAGGCAAATAATTTCTTCATTTGCATAAAAAAATATGTATGGAAAAATAAATTTTTCGATAGTTTTATGAACGATTTATCAAGTTGAGGTTTCGAACATTGTCATGAATTGTTTATAAAATTTTTTGAGTGCATTAACAGGATGAAAAAACGGCCGGACCCGAAAGACCCACCTTTACAGACGGAAGCTAACGGTGCTAAAAAACCGTTTACAGACGAAGGGTTAAAAAGGAACTTCCACGATTGCTGAAACACCTAAGCATCAATGTACAACAGAACATGGCAGGTTGCAATATGATGACTACACAAAATATTATTTGTTATTATTGTAATTTTCTATTTACGCAGTAGTAAATTTACACACGACTTGGTAGCAAGATTTGGTAACATCTAATATTTATTTACTGTTGTTTTGTTACCATGTACACACATGTTGTTACCATATCTTTTTTTAATAACTATAACTTTTGATTCATTAAGCTACTATACTTGTTTATCGTTCATATTTACAACACTTATTATTCTTTGATATTAGATCAGGATTACAGTTATGCCTATAAAGAGGATAGGGCATTTAGCTTAGAAGAATAGCAGTTCATAATAGAAGAATAGAAGATCAGAGTGTAATAAGGGAAACAAGATTTTGTTTGGTTTTGTTGGTTTCTAGCTCATACCTACCGACAGAATTGTTAACATATTTCTTCAATACTAAAAATAATTGGCTATTAGTTATGAACAAAACTTTAGTTGCCATGACTGTTAAAATGGCACGTTCTCATTTAAAAAAAACT
>NW_019281695.1:0-13102 GCF_000648695.1 Onthophagus taurus | reverse complement strand
ATAGATCCAATAAAAAGAAGATTTTTTTTAATTTTTTCTTTATTAAGAAGAATACCTTTAATTTCTTTTAATACCCATATTTGATATTCTTATTTTATTTGTTTGTTATTTTTAAGGGGTATTTTTGTTATTTTGGTATATTTTTCTAGTTTATCAAAAATTAATTTTGTTAAGAGAAAAGGTTCATTAATTGTTTTTTTTATTACTGTATTTTTTTGTTGTCCTAGATTTATTTTAATAAATAATGGTTTAAACTTAAATAATTTTTATTATAGAGTGTACTGAGTTCAATTATTTTTTATTGTTTTTATATTATTATTATTTATAAATTTTTGTAGTTATTTTTTAAATTTTTCTGGTGCTTTACGTAAAGTTTAATTATTTTTATATTTGTTAGATTATTTATGTTATTATTTAAATGACAGCGTTTTATTTTTATTTTAATTTCTTTAGAATTTATGATATTAAGATTATTTTTTTCTTTATCAAATTCTTTAAATGAAGTTATATTTTTTTATTTTATGTGTTTTTCTGTAATTTCAAGAATTTTAGGTATAGTAGTTATAGTAGGTAATATAAAATTTTATGGTAAAGATCAATGTATTTTTTAATAAACAGATATAAGTTAAGTTTAAACTATTGGTCTTCAAAACCAAAAATTTTATTCTGTAGAGATAATAGTATATATGAGTATATTTCATTTTCGATGAAAAGGTCTATTTATCTTATAAAGTTTTCTTTCATAGATTTAAAATTTGATCATGGTTTAAGATGGTTTAAAATGGTATTATCTATATTTGATTTACAGTGTGGACAATGAAATTTTATCCCGGCAAATTATCGTTTGTATAATATTTGTTCCAGAATAATCGGCTAGACTTATTAAAGCTTGTACTTTAATTGATTTTTATTATAAAAGATATAAATAGACTTAAAGTTTTTTGGGTAGAATAAGAAAATTTTAAATAGTAATTTTATAATATTAAATTTTGATGAACGAATTAGATTAGTACCTAGTTAGACAAAAATTAAAAGAGCAGGAGTAAAGTTGTATTTAAACTGAAAAGATATTGGCAGGTCTTCTAAATTATCTTTGGAGGTTGGGTAATAATTGAGAACCCTCATTAACTACTTATTTTTTAGACTCATGTATGATCGTTTATTTCATTCTTTAGGGTTGTAAGTAAAAATTATTTTTTATAAAAATAGATATATACCTGGTTTATGAAAAAAGTAAAATCTGACCTACAATATTTTATAATGTGGATATTAAATTTAGTAATTTAATTGAAAATGTAAAAGATAGTAAAAACTTTTTTATATAGTTTTGAAGGGTATCTAGAGACGGTACAAATCATCCATCAATTGCCTAAAAGGGAGTAAGTTGTAGTAAAGTAGGTTAAGGGGAACCTTAACCTAGAAATAAACTATTAGTATTTATGTTTTGAAAACATAAAACGAGATTTTCTCGTAGTTTTAAGGATTAGTTTAAATAAGAATTGTTGACTGTTAATCAAAAGGTTATATCCTTAATTTAAAGATTTAGTTTAAGTTAAAAATGTTAGATTGTAAATCTAAAGTTCTCAATCTTTGATTATTTTAAGATTATTAATGGTTATTTTAATGATGATTTTTATTGTTCAAAGAATTGCTTTTATTACATTATATGAGCGTCATTTATTAGGAAGTAGACAAAATCGTTTAGGTCCTACTAAAGTTAGGTTTATAGGAATTTTACAAGCTATTATAGATGGTGTTAAATTATTAAAGAAAGAGCAGTTAACTCCAGTCAATTCTGCTGAAGTATCTTTTTTATTAGTACCGGGGATTTCATTTGTTGTAATATACTTAGAATGATTTACTTTACCGTATATATTTAGATTCTTAACATTTGAGTTCTCAGTTTTATTTTTTTTATGTTTAATTGGATTTTCTGTTTATACAACTTTAGTTAGAGGTGTAGTAAGAAAATCTAAATATGGGATAATTGGTGCTATTCGTGCTAGAAGACAGAGAATTTCTTATGAAATTGCTTTTTCTTTATATATTTTATGTGTTATTATTCATAATAATATGTTTTGTTTTAAATCTTCCTTTAGTTTAAGATTAATAGTAATTTATATTCCTTTTTTGATTATAATTATTGCTGAATTAAATCGTGCACCTTTTGATTTTGCTGAAGGTGAGAGTGAATTAGTTAGAGGTTATAATGTTGAATTTGCAAGTGTAGCTTTTGTTTTATTATTTTTAAGAGAATATGGTAGTTTAATTTTTTTTAGAGTATTATCTTCTGTTATGTTTTTTAATTTTTCTTTAATAATGGCTTTTTTAGTTTTTAGTTTATTAATTTTTATTCGTAGATCTTACCCTCGTTATCGTTATGATATAATAATAGGTTTATTTTGATTTAAATTATTGCCTTTATCTTTAGTAATATTATTATATTATGCTTTAATTTTTTATTATTAACAATGTTTATTTTTTAGATATCTTTATATTTATTTTTGTATTACAATTTATATTCTATCACAAAGAAGGAATATTAAATTGTTTAGTAAAGAATTTTTTTAATTCTTTAGTTGGTGTTTTTAGGTATACTGTTAGGTTACCTTTGAGATCTGTAATTTCTGTTGCAACATTTACTGTTTTATTAACATGTTGTTTTGGTGGTTATTTCACTTATTCTTTTTGTCCTTGTGGAATAGTAGAATTTACTTTTGTTTATGCTGCTGTTGCTTGAATAAGAACTTTATTAACTTTTATTTCTAGAGAGAAATTTTCAGTTTATATAAGAAAAGATGGTGATAGATTTTTAAAAACGTTTAGAATATTATTAGTTGAAATTGTTAGAGAATTCTCTCGTCCTTTAGCATTAACTGTACGGTTAACTGTTAATATTATAGTAGGTCATTTAATTAGAATAGCTTTATATCAAGGTTTAGAATTAAGAATAGGAGATCAATATATTTGATTATCTGTATTTGCTATTATGATGGAGTGTTTTGTTTTCTTTATTCAAAGATATATTTTCTCACGTTTAATTTATTTATATTTAAATGAATAAAAAAAGAAATGTTAACTTAAATTTAAAGTGCCAAACTTTTAATTTGGAAATGGAGATCCACATTTCATTACTTATAGTGAGGGTTAACGTAATTATTTGTATTATATTACTCATTGGTATAGCATAAGAAGTGCATTTGTTTTAAGCGCAAAAGATATACGCCAATAAACAAGTTTATAAGTAAGTCTTCTAAATTTACTCTAGGTTATACCTGCTTGTTTATTATTATATTAATAGTATTTTTAGTTTTAATATTAAGATTTTTAGCTTTTATTACTAATAATTTAATTGTTTGATGAAGAATTTTTTTAGTTATAACAGTGATTTTTATTTTTTTAAATAAAAGAACTAAAAGTTACTCAAGATTAATTAATTATTTTGTTATTCAAGAGAGTTTAGGTTTATTATTTTTATTAATAAATTTTGGTTTAATACAATTTTTTATTATTTTAATAAAGATTGGTGTTGCTCCTTTGCATTTTTGAATTTTCAGAGTTACTAATAATATTTTTAATTATAACTTAATATGATTTTTAACTTTTCAGAAATTACCTTTTTTATTAATTTTATTACAAATTTTTTGATTAGGTGGATTTTATTTATTAGTTTTAGGTTTATTAGTTTGTTATTTTCAAATATTTATTATAAAAAATTATAAAAATTTATTAATTTTATCTTCTACAGAATCATTTAATTGAGTTATTATAGGATTATTTATTTCTTTATTTAACTCTTTATATTTATTTATTTATTATTTTATTTTAATAATTATATTANTGAGTTGGCTGAGAAACCGTTTTAGTATTTTTAAATATACCTTTTAGTGTTACTTTTTTTGTAAAGATTTTTTCTTTAAGAGAAATTTTTAAAAATAATGTTATAATTATTTTATTAGTTTTATTTTTAATATTTTTATCTGTATTAACTTTTAGTTATTGATTAATTAATATTAGGATAAAATTTAATGAAAATTCTCAAATAAATAATAAACCATTATTATTTATAGTATATCCTTTAATAATTTTAAGAATTATTTACTTTTCTAGTAAAATTATATTATATTATCTTGATAAGGTAAAGTTCCATTCGGGAGAAGTAATAGATGTTAAATAGATATTACTATATTTAGCTACGGACTAAAAAGATTAAACATCTTATGTTTATTTTGTAATTTAGTTTAGAAAGAACATTTGTTTTTGGTGCAAAAGGGTTTAGTTACAGTTAATAATATTAGTACTCTTTTAGTTTATATAAAATATGACTCTGAAGAAGTCAAGAATTTTCAGGAGTGATTAAAAATAATGTTATAAATTTTGTTAATTCATTAGTTGTTGTTTTACCTTCAAGAAAAAGATTAACTTTAAGATGAAATTTTGGTAGAATATTAGGTATAATCTTAGCTTTCCAAATTTTAACTGGTACATTTTTGGCTATTTATTATAGAGCTGATAGATTATTAGCTTTTTCTAGTGTACAGTATATTATGTATGAAGTAAATTTTGGTTGAATTTTTCGTATTTTCCATTTTAATGGTGCTAGTTTATTTTTTATTTTTTTATACTTACATATTTTTAAAGGTTTATTTTTTATAAGATATCGTTTAAAAAAAGTTTGAATATCTGGTTTAACAATTTATTTAATTGTTATAATAGAGGCGTTTATAGGATATGTTTTAGTATGAGCACAAATAAGATTTTGAGCTTCAGTTGTTATTACTAGATTATTAAGAGTTATTCCTATTTGAGGACCTATAATTGTAACATGAATTTGAAGAGGTTTCACTGTTTCTGGTGCTACTTTAAAATTCTTTTTTGTTTTACATTTTTTAGTACCTTGAGCTTTATTAGTTTTAGTTTTAGCCCATTTAATTTTTTTACATAGAACTGGAAGAACTTCTGTTTTATATTGTCATGGTGATTATGATAAAATTTGTTTTGCTCCTGAATACTGAGGTAAAGATGCTTATAATATCATTTTATGATTATTATTCTTTTGTTTTTCTTTAACTTCACCTTATGTTTTAGGTGATCCTGAGATATTTATTGAAGCTGATCCTATAATAAGACCTGTACATATTGTACCTGAGTGATATTTCTTATTTGCTTATGCTATTTTACGTGCTATTCCTAACAAAATTTTAGGGGTTATTGCTTTATTAATAAGAATTGTTGTTTTCTATTTTTTTGCTTTTGTTAATAATTATACTTCTTGTTTAGTTAAGTTAAATAAATTATTAGTGTTTACATTTATTATTTCTTCAGTTGTATTGAGATGATTGGGACAATGTTTAGTAGAAGAACCTTTTACTATATTAAGAGTTATTTTTTCAGTATTATATTTTGGTTTAGCAGTATTATTATTATTAGTTTTTATATTTAGAAAAAAATTATTTGAGTAACATTTTTAGTAAACAATTATATTAGACGTTAGAATCTAAAGGTTTAAGATGTTATATTTCACAATTTTCATATTTTAAGATTATCAAGATATGCTTATTATATATTTTTTGCTTCTTTAGGTTTAACAACTTCATTAGTAATATTTTTTAAATATGGTTTATATTGAATATTTTTATTTTCCTTATTTACTGTATTATTTATTTCTTTTGCCTGAGGTAAAGATATTAGAATAGAAGGTTTAAGAGGTTACCATAATTTTTATGTTATAGATGGATTTAAATTTGGTACTGTTTTATTTATTTTTAGAGAATTTATATTTTTCTTTAGAATTTTTTGAACTTTTTTTGATGCTGCTTTAGTACCTGTTCATGATTTAGGAGAAACTTGATCTCCTATAGGAATACATTTAGTTAATCCTTTTGGTGTTCCTTTATTAAATACTATTATTTTATTAAGGAGAGGGGTTACAGTAACTTGAGCCCACTACAGATTATTAAGAAATAAAAGGTGTACTAATAGATTAGTTTTAACTGTTTTATTAGCTGCATATTTTACCAGAATTCAAATAATAGAGTATATAGAAGCTAGATTTTCAATTTCTGATGGTATTTTTGGAAGAATTTTTTATTTATCAACTGGATTTCATGGAATTCATGTTTTATGTGGTGGTTTATTTTTATTTTTTAATTTAATTCGTATAGTAAAAAATCATTTTAATTATAATCATCATTTAGGATTTGAGTTCGCAATTTTATATTGACATTTTGTTGATGTAGTTTGATTATTTTTATTCGTTTTTGTTTATTGATGATCATACTAATAATTAGCTATTATAGTTTAAATTTAGAACATATAACTTGTAATTATAAGGTTTTAAGTAGCTTTGATGGAATTTTTTTTATTAAGATTGGTTTGATTTATGAAACCTACATATTTTTTTATTAGATTATTAATATTTTCTTTATATTTGATTAATAATTATTCTTGAATGGGTTTATTTATAGTGACAGACTCTTTAACTTATATTTTATTAATTTTAATAAGGTTATTTATTTTAGGAATTATTATAATAAGAGAAAAAGTTAATAATTTAGTTTTATTAAGAGAAATATTAGTATTAGTTTGTATTTTATTTTTTGTACCAAGAAATATATTGATGTTATATATATTTTTTGAGTTATCAATATTTCCTATTTTGGTTATAATTTTAGGTTATGGTTTACAAATTGAAAAAATTAATTCTTCGTATTACTTAATTTTTTATGCAGCTTTTTGTTCATTCCCATTTTTATTTGTTTATTATAATACTAATTTTTTATTAGTTTTTAGGTATTTTGATGTATTAATTTCTTGAGAAATATTTTTTATTTTATCTTTGAGGTTTATAATAAAATTTCCTATTTATTTTTTACATTTATGATTACCAAAGGCTCATGTTGAAGCTCCAACAACTGCTAGAATATTATTGGCTGGTTTGTTATTAAAATTAGGTACTGCTGGTTTTTTTCGTATTTTAGGTAGAATGAATTTAATTCATAATAACATCTGAATAATTATTGCTTATTTAGGAATAATTTTAGGTTCTTTTTGTTGTGTATTTCAAAGAGATTCTAAAGCATTAGCAGCTTATTCTTCTGTAACTCATATGAGATTTTTATTATTGTCTTTAGTATTTATTAGAATAAGAGGTAAAATTAGAAGATTAATATTAATATTAGCCCATGGTTATACTTCTACATTAATATTCTATTTAATTGGTGAATTTTATCATACTTCAACAAGACGTATAATTTATTTTATAAATAGTTTTTTTAGATCTAGAATAATTATAGGAATCTTATTTTCTTTAGTATTTTTATCTAATAGAGGTGTCCCTCCTTCATTATCTTTTTTATCGGAATTTTTAGTTATTAGGAATGGTTTAATTTTTACTAAGAGAATATTTATTATTATTTTTATTTACTTTTTAGTCTCATTTTATTATTCTTTATTTTTGATTACTAATTCATTGATGGGAAAAGGTTATTTAAATATAAATAATTGAAATGTGGGATTTTCAGCTCCTTTAGTTTTAATAATATATAATGTATTTTGGTTTAGTGTTTTTTATTAATGAAATTTAAGTCTATCTTTAAATTTTAAAAAATTTCATATAAATATGTTTAAAAAATATCAAGGAGGTTTAGCTACTTGATTAGAGAGATCTAATCATAAAGATATTGGTACTTTATACTTTATTTTTGGTTTATGATCGGGAATAGTAGGTACAAGTTTATCTTTAATTATTCGTTTAGAATTAGCTAAACCAGGAGTTTTTTTAGGAAATGGACAGTTATATAATTCGATTATTACTGCTCATGCAATTTTAATAATTTTCTTCATGGTTATACCTAGAATAATTGGTGGTTTCGGAAACTGATTAGTACCTTTAATATTAGGTGCTCCAGATATAAGATTTCCTCGTTTAAATAATTTAAGATTTTGATTATTGCCTACATCAATATTTTTAATTTTAGATTCAAGATTTGTTGATATAGGTTGTGGTACAAGATGAACTGTATATCCTCCATTGAGAACTATAGGTCATCCAGGTAGAAGAGTTGATTTAGCAATTTTTAGGTTACATTGTGCTGGTTTAAGATCTATTTTAGGTGGTATTAATTTTATGTGTACAACAAAAAATTTACGTAGGAGATCAATTTCTTTAGAACATATGGGATTATTTGTTTGAACAGTATTCGTAACAGTATTTTTATTAGTTTTATCATTACCTGTTTTAGCCGGTGCTATTACTATGTTATTAACCGATCGTAATTTGAATACTTCATTTTTTGATCCAAGGACAGGTGGTAACCCTTTAATTTATCAACATTTATTTTGATTTTTTGGTCATCCAGAAGTTTATATTTTAATTTTACCAGCTTTTGGTATTATTAGACACTCTACTATATATTTAACTGGTAAGAAAGAGGTATTTGGTTCATTAGGTATAGTTTATGCTATCTTAAGAATTGGATTAATTGGATGTGTAGTCTGAGCCCATCATATATATACTGTTGGTATAGATTTGGATTCTCGTGCTTATTTTACTGCTGCAACTATAGTTATTGCTGTGCCTACTGGTGTAAAAGTTTTTAGGTGAATAGCAACATTATTTGGTATAAAAATGATTATACAACCAGTATTAATGTGAGTTTTAGGGTTTATTTTTTTATTTACAGTAGGTGGTTTAACAGGTGTTATTTTATCAAATTCTAGATTAGACATTATTTTACATGATACTTATTATGTAGTTAGACATTTCCATTATGTATTAAGTTTAGGTGCTGTTTTCGGTATTTTTACTGGGGTTAGATTATGATGAAGGTATATTACTGGTTATGTTTATGATAAAACTATGATAGGAGTAGTATTTATTTTAATATTTATTGGAGTAAATTTAACTTTCTTCCCATTACATTTTGCTGGATTACATGGATTCCCACGTAAATATTTAGATTACCCAGATGTATATTCTGTTTGAAATGTTGTTTCATCTTATGGATCAATTATTAGAACATTTGGGTTATTTATATTCATTTATGTATTAATGGAATCATTTTTTAGATATCGTTTAGTATTAAATGATTATTATACTAATAGAAGACCTGAGTATAGAATAAGAGGTTATGTATTTGGTCACAGGTATCAGTCAGAAATTTATTTTAGATCTTCAAGATTAAAACATTAATAAAAAAACTTTAGTATAATTTAGTATATTTGACTTCCAATCAAAAGGTCTCTAAGGATTAATTTATAACTTTTTTCAGGATTATAATTTAATATTTTCAAATAGTTTATTTGCAAGATATATGGATTGATTTCATAATTTTAATTGTAGATTATTATTTGGTGTTTTAACTTTTGTTATAATATTAATTGTTTATTTATTAACAAGAGAATTTTATTTTAAAAGAAAAAAAATTGAGTACCAGTTTGGAGAATTATTGTGTAGGGTATTTCCTACAATCATTTTATTTGGACAAATAATTCCTTCTTTAAGATTATTATACTACTATGGTTTAATAAATATAGATAGAAATTTAACTGTAAAAGTTACTGGTCATCAATGATATTGAAGATACGAATTTAGAGATATCCCAGGTTTAGAATTTGATTCTTATATAAAATCTTTAGATCAATTAGAGTTAGGTGAACCTCGTTTATTAGAAGTTGATAATCGTTGTGTTGTACCTTGTGATACTAATATTCGTTTCTGTATTACTTCAGCTGATGTTATTCATGCTTGAAGATTATCTAGATTGTCAATTAAGTTGGATGCTATAAGAGGGGTATTAAGAACTGTTTCTTATAGGTTTCCTGTAGTTGGAGTGTTTTATGGTCAATGTTCAGAAATTTGTGGTGCTAATCATAGATTTATACCTATTGCTTTAGAAGTTACTTTGATGGAAAATTTTAAAAGATGATGTTTTGGTACAATAGAATAATAAGCTTCATAGTTTATATAAAAATTTTTACTTGTGGCGTAAAAGAATTTAGAGCTTTAAATAAAAATTGTTTAAATGTTAGTATTGCATACTATTTAAGGAAAATTTCGTTTTTTACGAAAAATAGAAACAAAAGGTAGAAAGATATAATATTTTATTGTTTCATAATAAAAATTAATATCTTTAGTGTTGAAATGTCGACTTTTGTGATATCTGTATTTAAATTTATATTAGAAAATTATATAAACTTAATATTTATGTTGGAATAATAAAATTTGTAGTGTTTAAAATTCAAGTTTTACAACTTTTTTCAATTATAATTATAAATAATATTAAAGATTTAATAAAATTTTATTAAATCCAAAATCTTAAAATTAGTAAATTAAATAAATAAAATAAATTTAATAAATTTAATTAAAGAACTTGAATTCTTAATCAAATGTTTTTTAAAGACTTAGGTTTTTATATAAAACTGGCTTCTGCCCTATGATTTTTTAAATGGCAGTCTTAGCGTGAGGACATTAAGGTAGCAAAATAATTTGTGCTTTTAATGAGTTCCAGTATGAATGGAGTTATTGTTTAGTTATATTTTTATTTTATTTTGAATTTAATATCTATTTAAGAAAAAATAGATATATTTGTACAAAGATAAGTCTTCGGAAATTCTATTATTTATTATTTTTATATTTAATAAATAAGTTTTCTAGGGTAGAATTTTATGTAATATTTTGTTACTAATATTAAATCAAAGAATTACTCCGGAGCTAACAGAAAATCATACCTAATCTAGTTCTTATAGTAAGGTAAGTTTTACATCGATGTTGTATTTTGGTAAACTAAGAGAGGAGAAGATTTAGTATTTTTAGACTGTTCTTCTGTTAATTAACCAAACGTGATATTAGTTTAATTCATCGTGAGATAGAATTGTTTATCTTGACAAATATTAATTATTAAAGTATTTAGTACGAAAGGAACATTATAAAAGTTTTAAACTTTATGAAGATTTAATCTTTAATTTTAGTATTATTAATGGTTTTTATTTTTACTTTGGTTTTATTATTAGTTTTTTATTTAATTAATTTTTTAATAAGAATCAAAGATTTAAGAGTTAATAAAGTAGGTGCTTTTGAGAGAGGTTTTGTTAGAGTAGGTATTATCCAAAATTCGTTTAGTATTCATTTCTTTATTATAATATTAATATTTGTAATTTTTGATTTGGAAATTGTAATATTTTTAGGAATTTTAGTTTCTGATATAAGGTCTTTCTTAAGATTTTTATTAATTATAATATTCATTTTAGGTGGATTTTATATAGAATGATGATATGGAAAATTAGTTTGAGTTATTTAATAATTAATATTTCAATTTTTTTGATTTGTTTAGTTTTTGTTATAATAATAATCTTTGTTTGAAGATTTCCGTTTATGAAATTTAGAATTTATTATGTAGAATGAGATTTTTTATCTATAAAATTTAATTTTTATTTTAATAGAGTTTTGTTCTCTTTTATTTTAATATTAGTTACTTTTAGAGTTTTAGTTTTTAGTACTTATTATTTAAATGGAGAATTAAATTTCAATTATTATTATTTTGTATTATTAATTTTTGTGGGTAGAATATTTAGTTTAAATTATAGAAATAGAATTTTTACTATATTGGTTAGGTGGGATTTATTAGGAATTTCTAGATTTTTCTTAGTTTTATTTTATAACAATTGGGATAGATGTAGTGGTGCTATAAATACAGCTTTAACTAATCGTTTAGGAGATTATTTTATATTTGTATTTTTTAGTGGGAGAATTTTTAGAAGTTATTTTTTTTTAAGAATAAGATTTTTTAGATTTTATTTGGTTTTATTATTAATCTTAACAGCTTTTACAAAGAGAGCTCAATTTCCGTTTAGTAGATGATTACCAAAAGCAATAAGAGCTCCTACTCCAGTTAGGTCTTTAGTTCATAGAAGAACTTTGGTAACTGCAGGTTTAATTTTATTAATAAACTTTAATTTTTTAGTTATACATAAAAGTGTTTTGAGTTTAATTTTAGTTATTGGTATTTTTACTATATTTTTTTCTAGAACAACAGCTTTAGTAGAAGAAGATTTAAAAAAAGTTGTAGCTTTAAGAACTTTATCTCAAATAGGATTTTCTATAGTAACTTTAGGTTTAGGTTTAAGATTTATTTCTTTTATTCATTTAGTTAGACATGCTTTATTTAAAAGATGTTTATTTATACAAGTTGGTTATATTATTCATTGTTCTTTTGGACAGCAAGATGGTCGTAATTATAGAAATAATGGAAATTTACCTAATTTTATTCAATTACAATTATTAGTAACTTTATTTTGTTTGTGTGGTTTAATTTTTTCCAGAGGTGCTGTTAGGAAAGATTTTATCTTAGAAATATTTTTTAGAAATAACAATATAGTAATTTTTAGATTAATATTTTTTATTTCAGTTTTTATAACATTTGGTTATAGATATCGTTTATGAAAAAGATTTTTTTTAAGATTTAATAAAGTTTTTAATCATTATAGAAGAAGAGTTTTTATAAATTTTTTAAGTTTTGCTTTAGTTATTTTTTCAATTACTTTTTTATGATGATTAAATATAAATATAATAAATATCCCTAGTTTATTTTTGTATATTGATTTTTTTACTCCTTTATTTTATACAGTTTTTGTATTTTTTGTAATATGGATAGGTTATAAAATTTTATTTAAAGAATTAGTATATAAATTTTTAGTAGATTATTTAGCAAAAAATAGGATTTATAAAATAAAAAATATTAAATTTGTAGATTTATTATTAAATAATATAATTTCTAAAGGGTTTACATTTTTTTCGTTAATAGGAATAAATAGTAACTCTTATATAAAAAGAAAAGAATTTAGAAGTTTAGTAGTTTTAGTAATAATTTTGTTTTTATTAATTTAATGGGGTTTTATTTTAATTTTAAAATATATGTTTTGCATACATAAGATATATAACTCTATTTTTTTTTGTCCGCCTAGGATTGTTTAATAAAAAATATTTTTTTTTACAAAATTTAACAAAATTAATAAAAAATGGTAATAAATACCATTTTTTATAGTCATTAGAAAATACCTAATAAGCTACTCACCTCCCAAGGAGCCCCTTGGGAGCTATTTT
>NW_019281694.1:0-13093 GCF_000648695.1 Onthophagus taurus | reverse complement strand
GTGAACAGCGGGTATAAAACCAAATTTTAAGGGGATCATTTTAATTTTTTTTAATGCGTCAAGCAGCCATTCTTTATAGATTTATTAATTAGATACACAAAAAAGCTTTGATTGGTGTAATTTTGATTCATTAAATTTAAAAATGCGCGGGAAGGAGTTATTTTAGAAAAAAAAAACAAATAAGACAAGATATAACTTGTAAGATACATTTTACTGTTAATTACATTTAGGAAAAATGCGTTTAATGTATGGAAACCCGAACGAAAATAAGTGAGTGATCACCTCTATTAACCGGTCCAACCAGCACACCAACCGATCGACCGAAAGAAAAGAAATAGAAAGAGTGCATCACATCTATGAAGCGAGAGGACCTATTTAAAAAAATATAAAATGTGTGGGAACCAACCGATTAACGAGTATCTGAGCGGATGGTTAAAAAGTGTAATTTCAACAAGAATTAACACGTTTAGTTTAAGCTAAAATAAAGTAGATATGAAATCGGTCCAATTTAAACAGAAGATTAAGATTTATGATGTAGAATAAGATTATGTACATATATCTACATAATATTCTTTATTACCACTTTGAGTATACAATTAAAACACAATAGCTATAATACCTATAGTTTATAGCGAAAATCGCGGTTAAGTCGAAAACGGCTTGGTGAATTTCAACGCGGTTTTAACCAAAATATGTCAAATAATTGTGTTTGTCGGATATTGTTATCATCTTTTCAAAGTTATGCCTATCTAATTTTTTTAGAGCGATTTAAGCGAATTATAAATTACAAAGAATCAGAAATTAGCCATGCGGAAAGAAGATGGTTCTGTCCAGTTAGGATTGTGTGTGATCCAGACAGGACATCACGCCTTTATTGTACCTACATAATGAAATAAAGGCGCGACGTCCTACCTAGAACACATATCAGCACCATCTTTTTCGATTGGATGGAACCCCTCTCTCCCCGCATGCCTTGTTACTTTTTTTAAAATTTATAATTCGCGCAAATTGCTCTAAAAAAATTAGAGGGACAAACGTAATTATTTGACATATTTTGGTTGAAACCACGTTGAAATTCACTAAGCTATAAAAACTATCGAAGAAATAAAATATGCCCCTCATTAAGAACGCACCTTTTCAAATTTGAAATTTTTTCGGCATATAGTTTTTGAGAAAAATAATCGCAAAGTACTTTTCTCATTTAACTAGCGATATAAACGCAACCAAATCAGATGTGAATCAAATTCACATAATATAATTATTTGACATAAATTTTAAATATTAAAAATATTATGTAGAAATGTTGTGATTATAATAAACTTTAACGCAATTTTTTTCATCGAGCTGTTGCAAAGATATCGGTCTCTAAACTGAGAGGCCTTGACTTTGAGCGCTCATATTTCTCCTGAACGTGTTTTATTAATTTTTGGAGAAAATGCAATTTTAAAATTTTGTAAGCATTTTTATTTGATTTTTTTAAAACGTTTCTTAACAGCATTTATTTAAAAAGAACTTAATAGTGATAATAAATGAGTGAATACTGTACAACTTATTATTATTTTCACATAATAATTCTTTTCTTTATATTGTTACAAATTTATTATTATTTTTTACTACTGTAGTTTTTTTTTGTGTTTTTGTTTTTCTTTTCTACTACTATATAGTTCTTTTTTTTTAAACCAACAGTATTTTTGTTTTATTTTGATCGTATCGTTCAATTAATTTTCATTTGATGAAACAATTGTTGATTTATTATCACAATGTGCGAGGATTGCGATCTAAAACAACTTCTTTCTTATTAAATGTGCTTAATCATAATTTTTCAGCTATTTGTCTTACCGAGACTTGGTTAAATGAGTCAATTTATAATGCTGAAGTAATTGATTCTCGATACAATGTATACAGAGTTGATTGTAGGTATGGTTCACTGGGTGGCGGTGTACTGCTGGCTATTAGCTCAAAATATTTATCATCTTAAATTCCGTTGGATACTGGTTTGGAGATTGTTGCGGCCAGGACGCATTTCTTTAATATTTTTATTATCTTTGTGGTGGTTTACATTAGGCCAGCTAGCGGTGTGGAGGTGTATCAAGAGTTTGCCGAGCTTATGAGTAATTTATATAGGACGCATGATGCGAAGTTTATAATTCTAGGTGATTTTAATTTGCCTTTGGTGAACGAGTCCGGCTTTGATTTTTTTGCTGTCAACAGTGTGAAATACAATGTAATTGTCCTGGTTTTTGCAATTGCAACTCGCACAACAGTATAACAAACATACAGGGGAAAACCTTGGATTTAGGTTTGTCAAATGTTGCGCTTGATGTTGGCCTTTTTGATTTGCCATTTGTGGAGCAAGATCTTTACCACCCTTGTCTAGAAATTAAATTATTTTAATTAAATCCGCAAAAAAAATTAACTTTACCAACACATTACATGAAGGACTATAAGAATGCGGATTTCATGCTGTTAATGTGGATGGTGCAGTTGCTGTATTTTATGATATTCTATATGATATCTTAGCTGATAGTGTCCCGATAAAGCAAGTTGGGGCTCGTAAATATCCAGTGTGGTTTAATCAAGGTATAATAAAAGATATTAAGGCTAAGGATTTTCATTTTAAACACACAAAAGATTCCATGTACCATTTGGATAAATATAGAGAACTGAGGGCCAGGGTCAAGCGGGACACTGCAATAGTTTACAATAGTTATACACGAGATGTTGAAAATAATATTGTAGCTGATCCGAAGGCATTTTGGAATTTTATTGGTAGCAAAAGGGATAACTTCAACCAGAGCCAGTTTTGTTCCGACGGAGTTCCTCTTGCTTCTAGCGGCTATATAACAACTGCTTTTGCAAATCATTTTAAGTCCGTGTATGGTTCAACGTCGAATTATTCTCTTTCGTTCTATGATGACATTATCAACGATAACTCATTCGATTTGTTCAACTTGGTATGCTTTTCAATGAATGAAATTGGTGATGCCATAAATAAGCTTAAGTCTAAACGTACAGAGGGGCCAGATGGTATTCCCTCTTACATTGTGAAGGGCTCCAAAGACGCCTTTGTAATGCCATTATACATAATTTTTAATTTATCACTTGTGACGAATACATTTCCAAATGCTTGGAAGATCGCAAGAGTGACTCCGATTCACAAATCTGGCTCCTCTGGTGATGTAGGAAATTATAGACCTATATCCGGTAATCTCCTGTTTTGCTAAATTTTTCGAACAATTGATTTATCGCAGGATTTTCAATCAAGTAAAACTTTCGTTGAATGTTAATCAGCATGGATTTATTCCTGATCGCTCTGTTGAGACCAACTTAACTATCTTTACGGATTACGTTTCCAAAGTATTGGATGCTAGAGCTCAAGTGGATGTTATCTACACGGATTTTGCAAAAGCATTCGATAAGGTGCATCGTGATACGCTTCTGCACAAGCTGGCACAACAAGAGTTTTCTTATTCTACTTTTAGTTTTTTGTTTCATATTTGTCCAACAGATTTTATTACGTCTCTTATAAAAACGCAGTATCAAATATGTTTTGGATTGATTCAGGGGTTCTGCAGGGCAGTAATCTTGGACTTTTGTTATTCTTGTTATTTATAAATGATTTACCCCTGGTAATTAACTGAACCAGATGCTTACTCTTGGCGGACGATCTGAAGATATTCACAACTGTATATGACTTAACTGACTGCCGGTCCTTACAGTCTGATTTAGATAACGTATTTAATTGGTGTCGGCTCCACAAGCTCCATTTTAATGTGTCTAAATATGAGTCAATGACGTATACATTGAGGAACAGGCCGATAGAATTTGTATATAAAATAAATAATGTGAATTTGAGGTGTGTTGTTAAAAAGAGAGACTTGGGTGTGTTGTTTTCGCCTTGTTTATGCTTTGTTGAACATATTAAAGCCACAGCAACCACAGCTTTGCGTCTCTTAGGATTTGGCAATTACTGTTCAATTCTTTAGTGTTCAATTCTTTATTCTAATTTAATAGAAACTATTCAAAATAAATTCATTAGGTATCTCTACTATAAAAAAAATCCGTGTTTTCATTGGTTTTAGATCGTACGAATTTGCACGCAAATTATTTAATTTAAGATCACCAGATTGTCTCAGAAGAAAAATTATATCGCTCTGTTTTCTACACAAAATGTTGAATAATAATATAAATGCTCCATTAATATTAGAAAATATAGGTTTCTATGCGCCTGCATATTGTGGTAGGCTAAAGAACCTTTTCTATATTCCTCGGTTTTCAACTGAACTAAGACAAAATTCTCCTCTTATTAGAATCCTTTCACTGTACAACACACTGTCGGCTTCTTCTTTCATGCCTCTGTTTGGCATTGGTATTAGATCGTTTAAACAACATTTCACATCTTTGATAAGTGCTGCAGCCACCCAGTAGCCAAACTTGATTTTTATCATTAAATTCTGTAATTTGTGATGTAATTCTGTTCATTTTTTAAAGTTTTGGTTCAACATGTCCTCCGCGCGTTCTGTGATGCGTTAATTAACATTTATGCTTGATCTTGGTTGTTTTGTTTGTTTTTATTGGTTATATTATGTACTAGTAGACTTGAGTTCTGAAATTTGTAATTAGGGGCAACCCTGTAATTTCGGAAGTAAAATAATATAAAATAAATAAAATTTGATAAAAAAATACTTAACATTTAGGATTGAACAATTGTTGATCTGATAGAGGTCGAAAAAAAATTAATATACATAGAGAGTACTACCAGTTTTTGAGAAACAATAAGAGGGGATAGACGTGTTGTCACTCGAGTTCTCGCCTTAACTTATTTCTTAAAAGTTTCATTTCCCATAGGGAGAAAGGAAAATTCAAATGACCTGATCAAAAAACTTCCCGGAAGAAACCAGTCCGTACAACAACATTGAGGCTACTCAATAACGACGTATTTATGGAACCTCTTTATTTGATTCAAAGAACAGAAATAAAAACTAAACAAATGCACTAAACAAAATACATACTGAAACTAACAGATACTTTTCGAAAGCACAACCAACAACTAACAAACATTCACACACAGTGATAAGATGAGGGAATTAAACCTAAAATTTATATCTTGCTACATAGTGATTCCCTATAACAAAATGCTCCCATGTGCTGAATTTTCGATACAATAATCAAAAACACAAAATGAATATAAAACTAATAGCGACGACATCATCTCCTTCAACAAAGAAGGTTTTTTAATCAAATGCAATCTACATAAACCACGACTGAAAATACTTTTAAACTCTTTAAAAATCAGAAAGTCACCTGTGATCCTTACACACCTTGATCCAAATCTCAATTTACTGAACCCTACTCAGCCATTATATGTAATGTCGAACTAGATATTAAAGAAGAATCAATTAGCAATTTCTTAACGCAGAAGAATATAATCCACCGTTACTGCAAACGTATTATATGGCGAGCAACCAATAAACCAACAACAAAAATAAGATTAATCACAGGAGATGCAAGTAATTTTGCATAATCACTACGTGGTCATAGTAAGCGATGCACCTCTCCGAGCACCTAGACCTTGTTCAAAATGATTGTATTTTTTGTTTCTGTTTTTCTATTTGCAAATGAGTTAGTCCTTATTTTCTTTATCCTACCCTTTCCTTTAACGCAACGCATGTCATTAGAGCCTGTTTATTGCCTTCAATAGAGGCAAAAAATGAAGATAATTTTAACACTTTAAGAAATCATTCTTAAGGGGTTCTTAAAGAGAGCTGTTGAAAGGTTCTTTACACAGATTATACATAGATCTGTATCTCCTTTTAGGTTAAAACTTATCTGCCGGAAGTGACACTTTAGAGTGGAAATTTCCTTTAAATAAAGATAAATGAACAATATATTTTTTTTCTAATTATGTTTCAATCGATAAGTATATCTCTCAATAATTTAAAAATGAAACCACTCCAGCTTTTTAATTTTTTTTTATTTGAGTTCAATATGTTCCTTCTTTTAACACAACATATGAAGCAAATGTACCTGTACGAGTCTACCACGTTGATACTGAGGGGACATCGACAAGTTCCGGAATTCAACATGAAAACATTGTCCGATTTTTAACATCCACGATAGATTATTCTGATTTCAAAAATACCAACGAATACGATGAACATAATATGTTATATGAATTAACTAAGTTGAAAATAATCAGGACACAAGTCAGTGTAGAAAAAAAGGTCGAGGATTTACCAGTAGTAGTAGATATTGGCTAATGTGACCTTAATCTCGACTGATCAAGGAGCAAGTTCCTAAGTCGGCTAAGGCCACGCCGAATGACCTTGGCCTTGAATGTTCAAGGGGAGTCCAGAATTGACTAATGTCACGCCGCGTGAAAAATTGGGAAAGCCCCCAATTTCTAGCTTCGATTGCTCTTTTCGCTAATAGTTTCTTCACCAGAAAGTCTTTCGAATATTTTTCATCATCATAGTCCTCTAGATATGGAGAGTCATCCTTGATTGGTGAATCATCAGCTTTTTTCTGTGGTGTTGATGTGAGTAATTTTCGTTTCATCTTTATTTTGTTGCTTTAGGTGTTTTAGGTCGATAAGTAGTTGGTTTGTTATCAATTTTTGATTGTAAGTTTTTAATTCGTGAATAAGCATCACCATCATCACAGGAAAAGCCATCAGCTTTTTCTGACTTAAAGGTCAACGGTTCTGTTTTCAATACTCCAAACTTTGTAGAGATAGTTTTTAAGTGACACGTAAATGGAACAAATTCTAATTCAACTCGTAGCTTTGATTCTTCTATGTCTCCCTTTAATGTAATAATTTTTTGATATAGATCATCACGAGCATTGATTACTTGTTGAGTTAAATTTTTATGCATGGTGCTGACATTACATTGATACAGCTTTATCCGGTAGAAGACTGTTTTATACTAATTTAGATGAGCTCATTTTAAAGTATTATATATTCATCAAATCCTTTTCGATATCTACCACAATTCTTAGTGCAATCTAAATCAATAACCAATCAAATGATCTGTGAAAATATGTTTCATATTTGTTAGGTCTTTTCTAAATAAAACAAAAAGATTGAAGAGAGTTGTCGCGAATTAATTGTTTAGGGATAGCACTATAACTTTGAAATAAAAAGAAACAATCAATATTAGTATGACGTCCATACGAAAAAAAATCTTTTATAATGTTTTGACCACAACGACAACTTACGTCGTCAAATATTACAAGCGATTAGTCCTTAACTTCGGCTAGTGTTACAAAATCATTGATATTAGTAATTCATAATACCCACAATCATCCAACGACTGCAGTAAATTTCGAAGATATTCATATTTACTCTGATTTAAAGAACTAGAACATATATATTGAGGAATCGTAAACCACTTGCACCAGTTAGTAATGATAGGATAAGGTTCATCTTTTCAGCCCCCGATTTTTCAATAATTAACCCTCGCTTGGAATTACCACCGGATATTTCACTATGTCTTTTAATTAATTCGTTTACTAATAATATATCAATAACATTTATAATTGAAACCGATAATGTTTATGTTGAAACATATATTTCCTCGGTCATCATACATATACCTATCTAATCTCTTCAATGAATGACATTAAACTGAATCAAAAAATGAAATAATTCTTGTAATATGTAATTCTTAGTTTTAATAAAATTTAAGATATCAAGCTCAATATATAAAATAAACATATAATATACAATATAATTCATAGAATACATACATACATATACAAATATGTATCTACAAACATTTTTTCGGTTAAAATTTGTATAAATAGTAGCCTCGCCCGCAATCGTGCCCAAGATCGTTGTAGAATTCATTAAACAGTTCACCATTCATAAACGATGTGCCTTCTATTTTGTTTATTTCATTCAGATTCATTATGTGAAATTTGAAGGTAGTAAATATGTATCTACAAAATATTTTTCAAAAACTACTTACTTGTCTTGTCTTATATAGTAGTAAAAATTATAAATAAGATAAATTATAACTTACATGTTATATTTGAGCTTGTTCACTTTACTTGGAAAGCACTTGTATGAAGCACTAACACTTTTCAACTTCATACCTTCGATATATATGTACAGTTATTTTTTTGTCGCCCTCCTCGATATCTTACAACCATTTTTACTTTCAAGAGAAACCAATTTTAATAAAATATACGTATTTTTACCAAATACGGTTCAGTTTTTATGAAATTTATCTGAAATTTATACGGTCGTTCTTAAAGGTTAACTTTTTCATAATTTAAAGTGAATATGTATAACTCTGCATTAAGACTTACTTACAACCAAATATTGGTTTCACTTTTACCTTCACCTTCATAAAAAGAGCAATTTTAATAAACCGACAACCTGGGGCCAATCTAAAATACGGGGCGAATGTTTTACGATAATTTTCTGAGCGAACGAGGGAATTTGGGGAAGGGAACAATTTTTGACCACGGGGCTATTAAATAACATTCGCCACTAGCTAATCCCAAAAATTACCCCGTAGTTCCTAGACTGTGGGAACCGTCAAACTTTACGTGATCCAACGTCTAATTTTTTAATAACTTCTTGGTACGATCTGCATTTCCCTATAAAACTGTGGATACATAATTTTTCCCAAAATTACCCCGGACGTCGTAAACGCAAGACGTGATTTTTGGCTTCTAAAGAAAAAAGGTTGCACGCCAGGAATTTCTAATTCGTACGGTTTATTCCCAGAAACCATTAAATAATTCTCGAATTATTTAATTTGGCCAAAATGGCCAGCAACAACAACAAAGCACACAATCGATTGTAAGAATATGTAAGAACATGTACAATCGAAAAGCGGAAGAGATATGCTAAATAATGCGTAGGTGATGTTTCAAAAATCAGTCCTAGAAATAAAAGAGCGTCGTGGTTTACAAATTGAACATAAAATCGTATAACGTGGTTTCATGAGGATGAAATTAACACGCCGAAACCGGTAGAAACTGAAAAACTGAAATAAACTTTTTCATCGTTAAAGTACGACTGTCATTTGTACATTCTTTAACGCACACGATGATAAAAGGGACTCAAAACACAAATATCATCTCCTCAAAATAACATCACTTCCTTCAGTTAATTAACCTCCTTCTCCTCGTACGAATCCCCCAAAAAATATGCCGATTCAAAAACCTCCTCCTAGCCCCAAAAAATATGCTGATTCAAGAACCTCCTCCTAGAACGCCGGTTCGAGGATTAATTATCATGGGCAGCATTTGAAAAACTCAGTTTTATACTGAAAAACAAAGAATATCGAGACCCCTAAAACGAAAGGTGGACTTGAAACTATGACCTCAAAGGGTGATGTAACGAGCAATGCTGGTAATCCCTCTGAATGACAAGATTCGAAATTGCAACATTCGCAGAAGAATAGGTGTTATGAGTTGCTTAGCTAGACTTAAGTGGCAATAAGTCGTGGCAAGACAAAAGAGAAAAAAGAGACCACGAGGAACTAAAACAAGGTGCAGGAAAACCGCAAAAGAGCTGGATTGATGATGTGGTGAGGAAAAAATGGTTAAGAACAGAAAAAGATAGAAATAAATGGCGACATTTGAAAGAGGCCTATCTCCAGTGGTGTATGAATACAGGCTTAGGAAGAAGAAGAAGATGGGTATGGAGGTACTTGTCAAAAAGCCTATTAAATATAAAAACACATAGGTCAAGAATCAATAGTTAACTCATTTTATTTTTATTAAAGCTTTAGTTATTTTATTATTTTAATAAGGGAGGTGGTGAGAATCTGTATAGCGGTGAACATCGTGTTTTTGAGCTCTGTAAATAAATCCAAAATAAGGGGATCTTTACGAGTTCGACATATAGAAAGTACAGGGAAAGAAAAATAAAGAGAAGAATATGCAACAAATAAATGAAGAAATGATCGACCAAATGAATGTAATGAATGAAGCGATGGGATCGTTAATGAACGAAATAAATGAGAGGAGGAAGGAACAACAACAATACTCTGCAGAAATAAAGCAAATAAAGCAAAAAAAAAACCAAACTACAATCACAGTGTTATATGATCGTGGAAAAGTGCGCGAGTTTCGTGAAAAACACTTAAAGGACCACATAAATTAAAATTAAGTATTTTAAGATGTAGATTATTTTTTTTATTTAGATATCTGATAAGAGCAACAGTTCGGCCAACATGGAGAACCGTTCGCACGCATAAATTTAAGGGTTATTTCAAGATAAGGTCGCTTTACCACCCATAATTCAAAACGCCTTTATTCGGATATCCGCGGAGCATACGAATTGGATAAGAGTAGTAGAGCAGGGGTAGGGTTGCCGAAACTCATGGAAACACATGTAATGCCAAACACATTCGAAAATTAATACGAAATTGGCTGTCCAAGTTTTAAGTCATACTGTGAGTACTGCAATACTTACTGCCACTGAAACGGGTGAAAGCACCTGAAAGTGCAAAACACACCGCGGATTTTTTAAACATAATTAATAATATGTTTAATACTTTAAAGAGCAACCAAATTGAAAGTTAGAAGAAAAGTGTGCTCCTCTGTTAAAGCAGAACTTATTCGGATTTGATGCCCTAAGAAGAGCGACTGAAGTGATGAAAAACATCAAAAAAGTTTCAAAGAGGGGCACCTTCAAAAGACCATCACGTTTTGATGGCATACTACTTACCAACAATTCTGTGATAAGGTTGTGTCAAAAACAAAGAACGAAATTATTACCTTCTTACCTCAAAATTTAATCAAGATATTCTTGAGACATATTGTATCTGCAATTTTTAAGCTGCCTTTAAAACGTTGTGTGGAGCCTTTTAAAACCACCAAAGACAGGAAGTTATGAGATTACTTCTGAAACTGTCTTAAACGTGCAGGAAAAATATAAATCGATGAGAAGTATTGACAGTGATGATGAAGGATATTGTGCAACAAACATCTTCAAAAGATTGTGTCATGATATATTTCGCGGATACATAGTAAAAGTGTGTTGATAAACTTTTTTGGAAATGTGCCGTGAATTATTGTCGAAAAATATAATAATATTTTAATTTTTTATACAAATTATAACATTAATAATCCCACGGCATTTAAAAATCCACCCGATTTGCAAAGATCTGTAATAAACACGTTTTCTAAACATATAAAAGAATCAATGAAAAGCACTATGTTTATTTAAATTTTTGGAAAGAAAAATTAAATATAAAGTTATTAAAAGGTATGACTGGTTTTCTGTATGTGAAGGCCATCGACATTTCATGCTTCATTTAGTATGTAGAAATACTTAAATTTATTTTATTTCTTTACGTCAGAAATAACTTTGGAATTTTAGTACTAGAGGTACTTAAAACAGCCCCTTTTTTCACCAACTAAAAAGTGTTTACTTTTCTTATCTATTATGTAGTATTTTATTAGGGTTTATTTTACCACTTTTGTTTTTCTAAAAGTCGTGAGGTTTTGGAAACATTCATTTCTCAAGTTCCCTTGAGTGAACATCGTTTGCATAGATAATTTCCGTAGTACCGCAGTATATTGGTTAAAGTAAAATTTAGTGTTAATTATTGTTAATTTAGTGTTTACGTGAATATAGTTATTTAAGTTTGAGATAGTGACTATAAGAAATTAATAATTGTTCCTTCAAAATCGATGATTTTTTTTTTAATAGTTAAAAATAAGAAAAAAGTGTCAAACTTACCGAAAAATGACTTTAAAGTTTCGCTATGACGTCACGTTTTGTGACGTCATCAGCCATCTCTCGGCATCAACAACGGTATAACCAATCGTTTACTTGTTTTTACAACCAATCATATACATTAATCTGATAAAATTAAAAATCAAATCAATTTCACCAAATTTATAACAGAATTAACAGGTTTTTTACAGCGCATATTTTCGGTTGAAATACGTTACACTTTAGAATCCTTTAACGGTTAAAGAATTCTCGGAAAAATGAAAAAGGGGGCATATCTAATTTGGGGGTGGGTCAAATACTGGTATGGTCTTGTTGAAACATTCGGATCCACCTAATATAATTTATTTTAGAATTTTGTGTAGAAATTAGATGTTGAATTAGGTCAATTTACGTTTAATTAGTGAGAATTTCCGAACTGTCGGATTAGACATGGAGAAGGGTGTGGGTCAAATATTGGTATGGTCTTGTTGAAAAAAAAGCGTTACATTCGGATCCACCTAATATACTGATTTATTTTCGAATTTTGTGTAGAAATTAGATTTTGAGTTAAGTTAAATTATATAGGAATTTGAATTTGAGATCGAGATTCTTAAATGTCGGGTTGGGTTCGGGGTAGGGGAGGGTTGTAAAAGAAACAGATCCACACGAGCAGGTAGATGGTAAATAAGGACGTTTTAGTCGTTGTTTGTCGAAAACCGAAGTAACAAGGGTATTTCACCCGAAAATATGCGTTATAATTAGGGCACGGAACTTTTGTAACAAAATGATACGATTTCCCCCCTCCACTCGTTCTTAATTAAATTCTAAAACGATTTTCTCAATAAAAAAAAATATAAAAATTATTTTGAGGTTATTTTTGATCAAATCAAAAATTTTTATTAACAAAATTTGTTTAGAATTACTTCAGGAACAGTGTTTGTTAATACAATTTTTTGCTAACTTGAAATTTTAATTTCCCTCTGAATAGTATGCTATCAAAATTAATTATCTCAATAATTATTGCTTTTATTAAAAAATGTTGATTGTTGGTGTAGTTTTAGATCAGGTCTTTTAATTTGTGTTGATGTAGTAGTCCACGTTTCCGGCCTCTACCCGCGGAAGAGTATGACCCCTCCGTGTCACTCATTACTTGAGTAATTTAAATAATTAACTTCTTAAAAACTTAGAACTTTTTAATAAAACACGTCCGTATTGCCTCAAATCTGAATTTGAACTCTACTGTTTTATTAATTCAAAATTTTGGGTTTATATACAAATCTTAATGTTAATTTAAAAAATAATAGTGATTTAAAGTAATTAATTTAGGTCGCATAATTGCGCACGGTGTGCATTACGCAATTATTGTATTGACCTTAATTTAATGATTGTAATTGTAAATTAATAATTATA
>NW_019281693.1:0-15046 GCF_000648695.1 Onthophagus taurus | reverse complement strand
TGCTCAGTATTACTGATATCCGGAGTACAATCCAATATAATTGAAAAATATTTTGCCTTTTGAATTAACAATAAAATCTTTTCTTTAATTTTTTTAGCTAATAAAGCAATTAATTCATTCTGTACATCTATACTCATATAATGCACAGATTTCTTTTGTAACGTTTTTTGAAGATGACTAGACATAGTCACATCAAATTTTGCCAGTAATTGTACAAGTTGTAAAAAATGCCCATTATTTCTAACAAATAATTGATCTGATTTTCCTCTCAAGGGAAGACATTGTTTACATAAATATTTTATAATTTCAACAAATCTTTCTAAAATCGCACGCCAGTGCTGTTTTTCCAACTCAAATAATTTTTCTTGTTGTTGATCAATTGTTCGTTTTGATTTCAACGCACGTTCTAAATGAACCCATTGTTTAAAGTTGTTTAAATGAGCTAAAGATGTTTCATGACTATGTAAAGTTTGTGACAAATTTTGCCATTTAGAATATCCAGTTGTAATTAGGCGGCTTGTATTAATATTCTCCAATGAGTGACAGGTAAACAATTTACAGCAAAAACAAAATACGCTATTGCTTTTTTCCGAGTACATTAACCAGTCTCTAGGAACAGATTCCGAATTTGGCATTTTACGATAATAATATGTATCGCTGAATTTTCTTCCGTTATCGTCAGATGGGTACAATACGTTTTGTTTCTTTGTCGGTCCGAGTTGAATTAAAAGTTTTCTTACTTTTTCATTTATTGGAGGCCATGTAGCTGGATCTTGAAGATTGTTCAAAACATCTAATGTTGGTGTATCATCAGTAATCAGAAATTTTGTTGATGTGGATAAGGTTTCTTCAGAAGATGCTCCCTGCGGTTCGATTTCAGGTTCAGGAGATTTAGTATGTTGTGCGCTTTTGTCTGCAGAATGGCTTTGAGATGCCGGTAGTTGATCTTCACGTAGATTTTCATTCGAAGGAACTGGTAAAACTTCATTTTTTGTCATCAAATATTTCTTTATATCGTCTCTTTGTTTTTCCAACTCCAATTCTCTGGTCGCTTTGCGTTTTCGATTTTGATATCCGGAAAGTTTTTTCGACATTTTTAGGTGACAACTACAGGTTATTTTTTAATTTCATAAATTTAATGTAAATATAACACCTAACATAAACTTACCTATTTACGGATGAACAATTCACAAATAAACAATGGATTTCGAGAGGAGATACACTTTACACCCAGAGTACACAAACTAATGTGCAAATCTAAATAACAAGTCGAGTTGTTCTTTAGAAATCCCTAAACGCGACGCAACGACGCGACTATACGGCGACGCGACGCCAGACGCAGGGCTCCAAAAGAGCGCCTAGTCGTCGTATAGACTTTTTTTTAGAAATAATGTATACAAAATAATAATTATCTTAATATACCGTACATACATGCATATGAAAAATGCCAATATTTTATTATTAGTTATTAGTTATTATTATTATTGTTGGTGTAGAAATACAAGCTTATGTTGATGACATTGTCGTTATGGTCAAAGGAACCTGTTTGCCGAGGATATCTAAAGTCCTCCAGGTGACCATAGATATCATTTGCGCTTGGTGTAAGAGAGAGAACCTCTCAATAAACCGGCAAAAGACCATTCTTGTGCCTTTCACTAGGAAACGAAAGTTGGATGGACTAATCCGCCCAACTATCCAAGGTGAAGAAATTCCTTTCTCAAAGGAAGTCAAATATCTAGGAGTAATCCTAGACAAAACCCTGTCATGGAATGGACATTTGCAGGGAGTTTTGCACAAAGCTAAACTATCCTTGTGGACTTGTCGCAGTTTTTGTGGAAAAAATTGGGGTCTTACCCCTGAAAGACTGTACTNCGAGAGAGAATGGAATAATAATGTATTTTGTCTTACAGTTGTTGTATTGTGATGAAAAAGAATATTTAAATTTTAATTTGGAATTATAAATAATTTTATATATATTTTTTATCCTTTTTGTTTTCATTGCTAAGGGGCTCCTATAAAATCAGCTTGCTGTGGTGTCCCTTTTGATATTCATTTACTTTTTTTTTCTTTTCTTTTTTTGTACTACCTATTAAGTTTCGTTTTCTTTTTTATTGTTTTTGAATGTTTTTGAGTGTTTTTCCTTTTTGAAAATTAGTTTATTTTTTTTTCTTTGGTTATGTTAACTTGATTTTGTAATTGAATATCAATAAATGGTTTATTATTATTATTATTAATGTTTCAAATGCTTTACCCCATGTAAACTCCATGTCTTTCTTGAGAAGGACGCTCAATGGTTTCGCCAGATCAGTATATTGCGGAATAAATTTTCTAAAATAATCAGTGAGCCCAAGGAAACTTTGTAAGTGCTTGTAATCTCTGGGTTGAGGAAAACGAAGCATTGTCTCTGTTTTTCCTAGATAAATCTTATCTTTTTCTATCACATGTCCCAAAAATTCGACTCCCTTCTTTAGAAATTGACATTTTTTCCAGTTCAATTCAAGGCCATAGTCTTTTGCAGTGTCAAATACTTCCTTTATGTAGGTTAGAAACGGCATTCTCTTCATCATTTCCAAATCTACTGAATAACAAATCAGGAATCTTTAATTCTGGGCTTTCAATTTCTTGATGTACTTCTTGTACAACTTCTTGTATTATATTAACTTAAGATTCATCATTTTCGCAGTGTCTAGCCTAAATCCATGTGTATTTAAACTTTTTAAAAACATTGGTATTTATTGAAAAAATCCAACTCGTGTTTGGTTCGATACATGAAGATTCATCGTATCTANTATTTTCATTTACTACAGGAATTGTGTAAAGTAACTGGATTGCTTATACTTATTTATTTTCTTCATTTTTTCCTTTGTGATTCAGTCACCTTGGCCATAAATCACATCACCCCGCTTGTCTGTTCGGAACTTTTACAACACTACAGAGCAGGTAAAACTTGGATTGAATGCCTCGTGAACGTAAGTCGTTTCTAGTACAATTTTATGCCTCTACGAGCGGCTCTTTTCGCATTATATCTGAACAGAACTGTACAACTTCTTGTATTATATTAACACCTCTTCGGGTATTTATAACCTTGTTTGTTCTTTTGTCAAATTCAAAAATCATCAAGATTCATCATTTTCGCAGTATCTAGCCCAAATCCATGTGTATTTAAACTTTTTAAAAACATTGGTATTTATTGAAAAAATCCGACTCGTGTTTGGTTCGATACATAAAGATTCATCGTATCTAATTAACATTCTCGGAGCTAACCCCGATTAAAAATTCAATTGATTGTAAATCAATTCTCATGATTCAATTTTTAATAACATTATACGTGTACTACATTCTCATTTTTCCACTCACATTCTGTTCAGTTCTCGTTCAGTTGAATTGCGTTCAAAATGACCAAATCACTCGGTTTTTACCTTTTGGAACAATATTTCCTAAAATACCAGTGTTGGCCCACATCGCAAGGTTTTCGACGATTTGGACCAATTATTTTGATGGGTGTTAATGTGGTTTGGGCAATTTATCCAATACTAAAAGAAGTGACAAGTAAGATATAAATATGTTTATTTTTTGTGGGTCATTTTGCTTTTTTATGCTTTTAGATTATAAAACGAATTTTGAGATAAGTTTGTTTCATACGACGTTTATAGCGTTGGGGGCGCTCCTTATATCTCTTAATTTGCATTTATTGTGCAAACAAAATCGTTTATTGGAAATGATTAATTTGTTAAGTGATTTTAATCGGTACGGTATTCCGAAAAGATTTGAAATGATTGAAAAAAATATGAAATTTGTGTTAAAAATTTGTAATTGGGGGATGTTCGTTTTTGCGTTTTACCTTACATACGCGATTATGTTGAAGGGTGAATGCGCAACTTTTAGGAATACGAAAAATTGCCTAATGTTTGAATATTACATCCCATTTGAGTTGAAGCAATGGTCAATGACGTTGTTAATGTTATTTCAAGTGTATACTATGAAGTATACAACGAACATTTTTCTGCTCGTAATATTATTGTATTGGTATAGTTTGGAATTAATAATTATACGAATAGAACATCTTAATGAGTTGATTAATAACACAAGTTTAACCAGAAATACGAAGAAAAACTTTAAAATCGTGCGATCTGTTGTTTCACAACATCAATACATTTTCAGGTAATTTTGGAAATTATTTCATCATTTAAACGATTTTAACCATAGCGGTTTCAGAGTGTTTCAAGTCGTTGAAAATTTCTTTTCTGGCCTCCTTGTAGCAACAAAAATATTAGGTTTGCTTTCTTTAACCACATCTATAACCGTATTAGCTCTGGTTTGATTTTAATTTAGTGCATAACTTAATTAATAAATCTAATACTTTTAGAGGAAAGACTTAGTAAACTTGTCCGTGACTGTATTGGTTTTGTTGTTTTCATTTCTATGCTATGCAGTTGGGCAAAGATTTACTACAGCGGTATGAACACTGTCTTCTTAATTAAATTAATTAAATTTAACATTTGACATGAATAGGCTGATAGTGTTGCGGAAGCAGTTTACGACATGAATTGGTACGAAGCGGATGTCTTAACAAGAAGAAATGTGTTGATCTTGCTTACCATGTGTGAGAAGCCACTTAAATTGGAAGTTCCTTTGTTTGGGGAAATATCACATCTAGCATCAGCTAAAGTAAGCTATTTGTAATGATTGGATAATTTAAAAATTTTAAAATGAAATCTTTTATTGAAGGAGTACAAGAGAGTTTATATTTTTTATAATTGGATAGCAAAAGTTACTAATTCAAACTTTTAAAATTAATGTTGATCAATTTAGATTTAACTTAGATTTAGATGTCGATATGCTTAAGGATACGTCCGAAATCGGACTACGACTGAAAGGAGAAAGAGAGAGAGAGATAGCTAGGAAGACTGTAAGAGAAGACGTCTATAAAAACTTGCAAGATGTTTTAGACGAAAGCAATGATAGTAATGAGCGATTACAATGCACGAATAGGGAGTTGATGGTGTACCTATGATCACTCAAGACCCTTAGGATTATTAACACGTTCTTTAGCTAACCACCATAATATGGAGAGAAATGTTTGATAACAGAGATAACATCATTGATAAAGAAATTTTAACAAAGGAAAGAAACCAAATGACACAATACTTGAACTAATAACTAAGATTGTCAAACAAATTATAAGCTTTCCAATGCAATAAACTGATTTTCAAAATATCTTTTAGTTTTTGTGATATTAATTTTTAAATATAAGACATAGGTATACTCATTTTTCGTGTTAAGTGACAGTTTTCACAATCAAATTAATATATAACTATCTAATTTCGAGTGATATATGATGTTGTATATGTTGGATACAAAATTTTGAGATATCTTAAGAAAACGCAAACTTTATTTAACCCAATTTCATACAAAAATTGATGCAATTCAAAAAATCGCCCAGACTGTATTTGTTAAAACTAAGTAATGATTTGCACAACAAATTAAAGCTAATACTATCTATTTTAAGATGGTATATAGTAATCTATGTGATGAATACCTAAAATTTTGAGATTTATTAAGAATACGCAAACTCTATTTAACATATTTTCATAGAAAAATTGACAAAATTAAAAAAATCGTTTAAACTGTATTTATTAATATTATGTAATGATTTATACACCAAATTGAAGATAAAACTATCTAATTTTGAATGATATATGATATTGTATATGTTGGATATCTCAAATTTTGAGATATGTTAAGAAAACGCAAACTCTATTTAACCCAATTTCATACAAAAATTGATGCAATTCAAAAAATCGCCCAGACTGTATTTGTTAAAACTATGCAATGATTTGCACACCAAATTAAAGCTAATACTATCTATTTTAAGATGGTATATAGTAATCTATATGATGGATATCTAAAATTTTGAGATATGTTAAGAATACGCAAACTCTATTTAACTTATTTTCATACAAAAATTGATAAAATTCAAAAAATCGTTTAAACTGTATTTATTAATATTATGTAATGATTTATACACCAAATTGAAGATAAAACTATCTAATTTTGAATGATATATGATATTGTATATGTTGGATATCTCAAATTTTGAGATATGTTAAGAAAACGCAAACTCTATTTAACCCAATTTCATACAAAAATCGATGCAATTCAAAAAACCGCCCAGACTGTATTTGTTAAAACTAAGTAATGATTTGCACACCAAATTAAAGCTAGTACTATCTATTTTAAGATAGTATATAGTAATCTATATGATGAATATCTAAAATGTTGAGATTTGTTAAGAATCCGCAAACTCTAACTAATTTTCATAGAAAAATTGACAAAATTAAAAAAATCGTTTAAACTGTATTTATTAAAATTATGTAATGATTTATACACCAAATTGAAGCTAAAACTATCTAATTGTGAATGATATATGATATTGTATATGTTGGATATCTCAAATTTTGAGATATGTTAAGAAAACGCAAACTCTATTTAACATAATTTCATACAAAAATTGATGCAATTCAAAAAATCGCTCAGATTGTATTTGTTAAAACTAAGTAATGATTTGCACACCAAATTAAAGCTAATACTATATATTCTAAGATGGTATATAGTAATCTATATGATGAATATCTAAAATTTTGAGATTTGTTAAGAATACGCAAAGTCTATTTAACTTATTTTCATACAAAAATTGATAAATTTAAAAAAATCCTTTAAACTGCATTTATTAAAATTATGTAATGATTTATACACCAAATTGAAGATAAAACTATCTAATTTTGAATGATATATGATATTGTATATGTTGGATATTTTGAGATATGTTAAGAAAACGCAAACTCTATTTAACCCAATTTCATACAAAAATTGATGCAATTCAAAAAATCGCCCAGACTGTATTTGTTAAAACTAAGTAATGATTTGCACACCAAATTAAAGCTAATACTATATATTTTAAGATGGTATATAGTAATCTATATGATGAATGTCTAAAATTTTGAGATATGTTAAGAAAACGTAAATTAACTTATGTTCATACAAAAATTGATAAAATTCAAAAATTGTTTAAACTGTATTTATTAAAACTACGTAATGATTTATACACCAAATTGAAGCTAAAACTATCTAATTTCGAATGATATATGATATTGTACTTATTGGATACCTAAAATTTTAGGATATGTTAAGAAAGCGCAAACTCTATTTAACCTATTTTCATACAAAAATTTATGAAATTCAAATAATCGTTTAGACAGTATTTCTAATAATTACGTAATGATTTGTACACAAAATTAAAGCTAATACTATCTATTTTAACTTTATATATAATAATTTATATGATCGATGTATGAAATTTTTAGATAATTTAAGAAAACGCAAACTCTCTTTAATCCATTTTGCAATTCAAAAAATCGCTCAGACTGTATTTGTTAAAACTAAGTAATGATTTGCACACTAAATTAAAGCTAATACTATATATTTTAAGATGGTATATAGTAATCTGTATGCTGAATATCTAAAATGTTGAGATTTGTTAAGAATACGCAAACTCCATCTAACTTATTTTCATACAAAAATTGATAAAATTAAAAAAATCCTATAAATTGTATTTATTAAAATTACATAATGATTTATACACCAAATTGAAGCCAAAACTATCTAATTTTGAATGATATATGATATTGTATATGTTGGATATCTCAAATTCTGAGATATGTTAAGAAAACGCAAACTCTATTTAACCCAATTTCATACAAAAATTGATGCAATTCAAAAAATCGCCCAGACTGTATTTGTTAAAACTATGCAATGATTTGCACACCACATTAAAGCTAATACTATCTATTTTAAGATGGTATATAATAATCTATATGATGGATATCTAAAATTTTGAGATATGTTAAGAATACGCAAACTCTATTTAACTTATTTTCATACAAAAATTGATAAAATTCAAAAAATCGTTTAAACTGTATTTATTAATATTATGTAATGATTTATACACCAAATTGAAGATAAAACTATCTAATTTTGAATGATATATGATATTGTATATGTTGGATATCTCAAATTTTGAGATATGTTAAGAAAACGCAAACTATATTCAACCCAATTTCATACAAAAATTGATGCAATTCAAAAAATCGCCCAGACTGTATTTGTTAAAACTATGCAATGATTTGTACACCAAATTAAAGCTAATACTATCTATTTTAAGATGGTATATAGTAATCTATATGATGGATAACTAAAATTTTGAGATATGTTAAGAATACGAATACTCTATTTAACTTATTTTCATACAAAAATTGATAAAATTAAAAAAATCCTATTAATTGTATTTATTAAAATTACATAATGATTTAGACACCAAATTGAAGCCAAAACTATCTAATTTTGAATGATATATGTGATTGTATATGTTGGATACCTAAAATTTTGAGATATGTTAAGAAAACGCAAACTCTATTTAACCCAATTTCATACAAAAATTGATGCAATTCAAAAAATCGCCCAGACTGTATTTGTTCAAACTAAGTAATGATTTGCACACCAAATTAAAGCTAATACTATATATTTTAAGATGGTATATAGTAACCTATACGATGAATATCTAAAATTTTGATATTTGTTAAGAATACGCAAACTCTATTTAACTTATTTTCATAGAAAAATTGACAAAATTAAAAAAATCGTTTAAACTGTATTTATTAAAATTACATAATGATTTATACACCCAATTGAAGATAAAACTATCTAATTGTGAATGATATATGATATTGTATATGTTGGATCTCTAAAATTTTGAGATATGTTAAGAAAACGCAAACTCTATTTAACCCAATTTCATACAAAAATTGATGCAATTCAAAAAATCACCCAGACTGTACTTATTAAAACTATGCAATGATTTGCACACCAAATTAAAGCTAATATTATGTATTTTAAGATGGTATATAGTAATCTATATGATGAATATCTAAAATGTTGAGATTTGTTAAGAATACGCAAACTCTATTTAACTTATTTTCATAGAAAAATTGACAAAATTAAAAAAATCGTTTAAACTGTATTTATTAAAATTATGTAATGATTTATACACCAAATTGAAGATAAAACTATCTAATTGTGAATGATATATGATATTGTATATGTTGGATATCTAAAATTTTGAGATATGTTAAGAAAACGCAAACTCTATTTAACCCAATTTCATACAAAAATTGATGCAATTCAAAAAATCGCCCAGACTGTATTTGTTAAAACAATGCAATGATTTGCACACCAAATTAAAGCTAATACTATCTATTTTAAGATGGTATATAGTAATCTATATGATGGATATCTAAAATTTTGAGATATGTTAAGAAAACGCAAACTCTATTTAACCCAATTTCATACAAAAATTGATGCAATTCAAAAAATCGCTCAGACTGTATTTGTTAAAACTAAGTAATGATTTGCAGACCAAATTAAAGCTAATACTATCTATTTTAAGATAGTATATAGTAATCTATATGATGAATATCTAAAATGTTGAGATTTGTTAAGAATCCGCAAACTCTAACTTATTTTCATAGAAAAATTGACATAATTAAAAAAATCGTTTAAACTGTATTTATTAAAATTATGTAATGATTTATACACCAAATTGAAGCTAAAACTATCTAATTGTGAATGATATATGATATTGTATATGTTGGATATCTCAAATTTTGAGATATGTTAAGAAAACGCAAACTCTATTTAACATAATTTCATACAAAAATTGATGCAATTCAAAAAATCGCTCAGACTGTATTTGTTAAAACTAAGTAATGATTTGCACACCAAATTAAATCTAATACTATATATTCTAAGATGGTATATAGTAATCTATATGATGAATATCTAAAATGTTGAGATTTGTTAAGAATACGCAAACTCTATTTAACTTATTTTCATAGAAAAATTGACAAAATTAAAAAAATCGTTTAAACTGTATTTATTAATATTATGTAATGATTTATACACCAAATTGAAGATAAAACTATCTAATTTTGAATGATATATGATATTGTATATGTTGGATATCTCAAATTTTGAGATATGTTAAGAAAACGCAAACTCTATTTAACCCAATTTCATACAAAAATTGATGCAATTCAAAAAATCGCCCAGACTGTATTTGTTAAAACTAAGTAATGATTTGCACACCAAATTAAAGCTAATACTGTCTATTTTAAGATGGTATATAGTAACCTATATGATGAATATCTAAAATGTTGAGATTTGTTAAGAATACGCAAACTCTATTTAACTTATTTTCATAGAAAAATTGACAAAATTAAAAAAATCGTTTAAACTGTATTTATTAAAATTATGTAATGATTTATACACCAAATTGAAGCTAAAACTATCTAATTTTGAATGATATATGATATTGTATATGTTGGATGTTTCAAATTTTGAGATATGTTAAGAAAACGCAGACTCTATTTAACCCAATTTCATACAAAAATTGATGCAATTCAAAAAATCGCCCAGACTGTACTTATTAAAATTATGTAATGATTTGCACACCAAATTAAAGCTAGTACTATGTATTTTAAGATGATATATAGTAATCTATATGATGAATATCTAAAATTTTGAGATTTGTTTAGAATACGCAAACTCTACTTAATTAATTTTCATACAAAAATTGACAAAATTAAAAAAATCGTTTAAACTGTATTTATTAAAATTATGTAATGATTTATACACCAAATTGAAGATAAAACTATCTAATTGTGAATGATATATGATATTGTATATGTTGGACATCTAAAATTTTGAGATATGTTAAGAAAACGCAAACTCTATTTAACCCAATTTCATTCAAAAATTGATGCAATTCAAAAAATCGCCCAGACTGTATTTGTTAAAACTAAGTAATGATTTGCACATCAAATTAAAGCTAATACTGTCTATTTTAAGATGGTATATAGTAACCTATATGATGAATATCTAAAATTTTTAGATTTGTTAAGAATACGCAAACTCTATTTAACTTATTTTCATAGAAAAATTGACAAAATTAAAAAAATCCTTTAAACTGTATTTATTAAAATTACATAATGATTTATACACCAAATTGAAGCTAAAACTATCTAATTGTGAATGATATATGATATCGTATATGTTGGATATCTAAATTTTTGAGATATGTTAAACAAACGCAAACTCTATTTAACCCAATTTCATACAAAAATTGATGCAATTCAAAAAATCGCCTAGACTGTACTTATTAAAACCATGCAATGATTTGCACACCAAATTGAAGCTAATACTACATATTTTAAGATGGTATATAGTAATCTATATAATGAATATCTAAAATTTTGAGATTTGTTAAGAATACGCAAATTCTATTTAACTCATTTTCATAGAAAAATTGACAAAATTAAAAAAATCGTTTAAACTGTATTTATTAAAATTATGTAATGATTTATATACCAAATTGAAGATAAAATTATCCAATTTTGAATGATATATGATATTGTATATGTTGGATATCTCAAATTTTGAGATATGTTAAGAAAACGCAAACTCTATTTAACCTAATTTCATACAAAAATTAATGCAATTCAAAAAATCGCTCAGACTGTATTTGTTAAAACTAAGTAATGATTTGCACACCAAATTAAATCTAATACTATATATTCTAAGATGGTATATAGTAATCTATATGATGAATATCTAAAATGTTGAGATTTGTTAAGAATACGCAAACTCTATTTAACTTATTTTCATAGAAAAATTGACAAAATTAAAAAAATCGTTTAAACTGTATTTATTAAAATTATGTAATGATTTATACACCAAATTGAAGATAAAACTATCTAATTTTGAATGATATATGATATTGTATATGTTGGATATCTAATATTTTGAGATATGTTAAGAAAACGCAAACTCTATTTAACCCAATTTCATACAAAAATTGATGCAATTCAAAAAATCGCCCAGACTGTATTTATTAAAACTAAGTAATGATTTATACACCAAATTAAAGCTAATACTATCTCTTTTAAGATGGTATATAGTAATCTATATGATGAATGTCTAAAATTTTGAGATATGTTAAGAAAACGTAAATTAACTTATGTTCATACAAAAATTGATAAAATTCAAAAATTGTTTAAACTGTATTTATTAAAACTACGTAATGATTTATACACCAAATTGAAGCTAAAACTATCTAATTTCGAATGATATATGATATTGTACTTATTGGATACCTAAAATTTTAGGATATGTTAAGAAAGCGCAAACTCTATTTAACCTATTTTCATACAAAAATTTATGAAATTCAAATAATCGTTTAGACAGTATTTCTAATAATTACGTAATGATTTGTACACAAAATTAAAGCTAATACTATCTATTTTAACTTTATATATAATAATTTATATGATCGATGTATGAAATTTTTAGATAATTTAAGAAAACGCAAACTCTCTTTAATCCATTTTCATACAAACATGGATTAATTAAGCATTTTGTTTAAGCATATTAAAGTAAATTTAATAAATATTTAATGCTCCATAAATAATTTCTTATTTTCTATAAACAACATTGTATACAGGCTGTCCCGTTAAGCGTACGGAGCGGCTGTATCTCTAGAACGGTAAGGCCAAGAGGTTTGGGAAAAAAATCCTTATAAGCAAAGTGACCAAGAGAAATAGCTGGAAATTATTTTGAAGTTCGTAATTCGACCGCTAGGGGGCGTAACTGCCATTGAGAAACATAAAGTTCCCGCTATCTCAGAAACTTAGACGATGAGCTATAACTTTGACAACATCATTTAATAGCTTGGATAATACCGCATCGCTTTTGTTTTGCGATATTTCTCATATCTGTCATAATAAGGGAGGGGGAGGCCAATGCGTTTTCATATGTTTACATTTTAATATCTCCTAGACCATTCAACCGATTTGAATGTTTTCGGTGTTGTTTGAAAGAGCATTTTATGCTCTTTTTAAAGATATTTTCAGTAAGACCGTCTGCTTTAAAACAAATGAGCTAGAGGACGTTATCTGCAGCGATTACATATTTTTGTGATTTTTGAAGAAAAGTTAAATGGAACGATACTATTTACTTCACAGACCCTTAGTCACCTTAAAATTTGCTAAATTTTAGTGAAAACCGCATCTCGATATCGCCACCCGTTCTCGAGTTATAGAAGAAAATGTTAAAAACTCGAGTGCCATCAATCGGATCCAGTTACCTCATCGAGAAAAACAAATCACATTACCATGGTAACTGTAAACATGTCATTTACTAACGCAGAAGCGTATGATAGAGCGTATGATGATTTATTTTCAATGTTTCGAATACGATGCAACTGCATGGCAAAAATGTGCAATGCAATTACGACAAAGAAAGACATTTTTCTCTAGAAGTGTTTTTAAGATTGACTTAGCGATTACGGAAAACTGGCAACGTGTAGCCCATTCAGACATCTCTATGAATTCGTAAATCATATTGGTGCGCAATGTGATCCCACATAATCTGGGAACTCCGAAAACAATTGTCCACAAGAGTTCTCAAGAGAATAATATCTCCACCACGTTGTTTTACATCAGGCCTTAACAGATACCGATTATGATAACAGACTGAACTATTACCATTGACTTTTAAATATGATTTGGGCAAATCCAAACCTTTTATCACAAATGCTATGGATGCATGAAGCATCTGTCCACAAGCTGATGTAAACTTGCATAATATGCATTCTTGGTTCGAGCAAAACCCACATTGCTTTCACCCCTTTATCTATTGGGTAGACTAAACGACCTGACTTTTCAAGAAAAACCAATAACCAGGGAAAATATGACAAAACACTAAATACCAGTAGAAACGTGTCCAGGGCCGAGACTTAAGCAGCGCTTTTTTTTCGTCGAAACTAGATTAAATAAATGCATCGAGGTTTATGGAAGGCATTTCGCACATTAGTGAGTTATTTTTGCCAAAAATTTAAGTTATTCTAAGTGTTTTGGTTTATTTTGTTTTATTATCATTGTTGATGTTTCATTGATCCGTTGGCTTTTCAACACGCCTCAAAAGTAGTTTTGAAGCAGTTCTAAGCTTGGATAAAGTGTGAAGGAAGGTTCTAGATAATAAAATTTTTGTTCTCTCTTATTTGTTTCCTAAGGTAACTTGATCCGATTAAGATATACGAATTTTTAACATTTTCTTTTATAATTCGAGAATGGATGGAGATATCGAGATGCGGTTTTCACTAATATTTAGCAAATTTTATGGTGATTAACGGTCTGTGAAGTAAATAGTACCGTTCCATTTAACTTTTTTTCAAAAATCACAAAAATATGTAACCGCTGCAGATAACGCCCTCTAGCTTATTTGTTTTAAACCAAGCGGTCTTACTGAAAATATCTTTTAAAAGAGCATGAAATGCTCTTTCAAACAAGACCAAAAATATTCAAATCGGTTGAATGGTCCAGGAGATATTAAAATGTAAACATTTGAAAACGCATTGGCCTCCCCCTCCCTTATTATGACAGATATGAGAAATATCGCAAAACAAAAGCGATGCGGTATTATCCAAGCTACTAAATGATGTTGTCAAAGTTATAGCTCATCGTCTAACTTTCTGAGATAGCGGGAATTTTATGTTTCTCTATGGCAGTTACGCCCCCTAGCGGTCGAATTACGAACTTCAAAATAATTTCCAGCTATTTCTCTTGCCCACTTTGCTTATAACGATTTTTTTCCCAAATCTCTAGGCCTTACCGTTATTGAGATACAGCCGCTCCGTACGCTTAACGGGACACCTGTATATTTGATTATTACATATATGAAATATAAACTTTAAAAAATCGTGTCTCATAAACAATTAGAGATATCACCATGAAATTAAGAACATTTTAAAGCAAATTCTATGAAGATTCAATACTCCACAAATAATAATAATAATAATAATAAACAAGTTTATTGTTCACAAAAATCGATACAGGTACATAGTATTGAAAATACAAAAAAGTTTATATATCTAAAT
>NW_019281692.1:2274-15096 GCF_000648695.1 Onthophagus taurus | reverse complement strand
TTTTTGGTCTTGTTTGAAAGAGCATTTTATGCTCTTTTAAAAGATATTTTCAGTAAGACTGTTTGGTTTGAAACAAATAAGCTAGAGGGCGTTATTACCATTGACTGTTAAATATGATTTGGGCAAATCCAAACCTTTTGTCACAAATGCTATGGATGCATGAGGCATATGTCCACAAGCTGCTGTAAACTTGCATAATATGCATTCTTGGTTCGAGCAAAACCCACATTGCTTTCACCCCTTTATCTATGGGGTAGACTAAACGACCAGACTTTTCAAGATTAACCAATAACCAGGGAAAATATGACAAAAGACTAAATGCCATTAGAAACGTATCCAGGGATGAGACTTGAACAGCGTTTTATTTTTCGTCGAAACTAGAATAAATAACTGCATCGAGGTTTATGGAAGGCATTTTGAACATTTGTCAGCTATTTTTGCCAAAAATTGAAGTAATTCTAAGTATTTTGGTTTATTTTGTGTTATTATCATTGTTGCTGTTTCATTGTTCGTTGGCTTTTAAACACGCCTCAAAAGTAGTTTTGAACCAGTTCTAAGCTTGAATAAAGTGTAAAGAAAGGTTCTAGGTAATAACATTTTTCTGCTCTCTTATTTGTTTGCTAAGGTAACTTGATCCGATTAAAATATACGAATTTTTAACATTTTCTTCTATAATTTGAGAATGGATGGAGATATCGAGATGCGGTTTTCACTAATATTTAGCAAATTTTATGGTGACAAAAATATGTAATCGCTGCAGATAACGCCCTTTAGCTTATTTGTTTTAAACCAAACGGTCTAACTAAAAATATCTTTTAAAAGAACATAAAATGCTCTTCTAAACAAGTCCAAAAATATTCAAATCGGTTGAATGGTTCAGGAGATATTAAAATGTAAACATTTGAAAACGTATTAGCCTCCCCCTTGTATGTATGTATGTAGGAAAGCGGAGGGTATGCTACGCACACAGCACCTAGGCCCCAACGGGCCCCTTGTACATCCTCCTACACTGTCTCCGGCTACATCAACCAGCCTAAGGAATTTCCGAAGGCTAGGATACAGCTCAGAGGTGTGTTCCTGATGCCATCTGTGGTCGGCCATTCCTCTCCGAAGTCTCTCATTCTGAGGTCTTGCAGAGTGGGGCATTCACACAAGATGTGTCGGACCGTCTCCTCGCTCTCTTTACAGAGGCGACAGAGAGGACTAACAGCAAGCTTAAGGTTATAAAGATGCTTGTTTACCTTACAGTGACCCGTGACGAGTCCCGTTACAGTTCGTAGAGCCTTACGAAAGACAAGGCTGCCTCTGCTGAAGGATAATGTAATACTTCCTTAGACAGATGGCAACCCTTAACCCTATCCCACCAGTTCATGAACTTTTTGTGGGTAAAATCTTTAATTATCTCAATCTGAGTTGATAAGGACGGAGCGATTATCGGTTCAGGCGAACATGGCGCTCGCTTGGCAGCCCTTTTGGCAAGCCTATCAGCGTGCTTGTTACCTGAACAAGTCGAGTGTCCTTTTATCCATTGAAGTATGACACAGTTATGCACTGCGGCCTTCTCCAATGTCAGATGACAACCCATAACAAGTCCTGAGGTAATTGTTATTCTACTCAGGGCTAAAATAGCTTGTCTACTGTCAGTATAAATTGTAAAAGTCTTACCTACCAAGTTGGATCTGACAATAACGTCAGCGGCAAGTTGTATGGCGATTAACTCCGCCTGTATGACGGTGGTACTTATACCTAAAGGTTCAGATACGTGGAGTCGGAGATCGTACGAGAAGACTCCGGCTCCAGCTCCTTCCCGTCTCTTTGAACCATCAGTGTAGATTTTAAGGCTGTTTTTTACCTCTACTTCTGTGGAGCTTGGGTGGGTGAGATATTTCTTCGTAAAAATGTGTTGTAGGGGTGTAAAGTCCGTTACACACTCCAGAATTGGTGAGTAATCCACCATTTCATTCCAGAGATTGGCATTTTTACTATTTCTCTCACCCATTAGAATTCCTGCTGCTCGCAGTCGAGTCATGGTCACCAATGCCACCTCTTGGATGAACAAATGAAGTGGCGTTAGGTTTAACATGTTTTCCATGGCTGCAGTGGGGGTAGTCCGCAGCGCACCTGTAACATACAAACACGCAAGTCTCTGTACTTTATTAAGTGCAGTAGTGGATGTAGACTGTAGGGTCTTTGACCACCATACTACTGCACCATAAGTAAGCATAGGTCGGATTACAGCCGTGTAAATCCAGAGGGCATTTCTGGGTGACAAACCCCATGTCTTACCTATAGCCCTCCGGCATTGACCGAATGCAACGTACGCTTTTTTTACTCTATTATCTAGGTGGGCTCTCCATGTCATTTTATTGTCAAGTGTGATGCCCAGATATTTAACTTCTTTTGACAATACCAATGGAGTATCAGCAAGGGATGGCATTCTGGGATTGCCAACCTTCCTCATCCGTGTGAAAAGAATCAACTCTGTCTTCTTAGGATTCACAGAGAGTCTTTGTTCGTCACACCAAGTCTCTATCAGTTTGAGAGCTACTTGCATCCTGTCAAACAGCACGTTTATATACTTGCCTTTGACGAGAATGGTTAAATCATCTGCGTAACCAACTGTGATAAAGTTGGCTTCGGCGAGGCGGTTCAAGAGGCTATCCAGGGTGAGGTTCCACAAAAGTGGGGATAGTACACCCCCTTGTGGACAGCCTCGAGTAACTCCTCCTTGAAGACTGACATCGCCAGCCCTAAGCTTAACTATCCTATGTTTAAGAGTGTTCTCAATCCAACCACAAAGAGTCGGTGGAACATTATGCTCTAACAAGGCATCGTTAATACCAGAGAAAGTTGTTTTATCAAAAGCTCCCTCTATATCTACGAAAACCCCCAGGGCGGACTCCTTTAGGTCCAGCGCCCCACCAACAAAGCTGGTCACTGAGTGAAGAGCCGTTAGTGTGGACTTGCCCTGAGTGTAAGCGTGTTGATTAGGATTTACTGGTTTAGTTGGAAGACAGAAATCTCTAATATAGCGATCACACAGTCTCTCCAGAGTTTTCAAAAGAAAGGAGGAGAGACTGATTGGTCTAAACGATTTCGGTGTGAAATAATCAAGCTTACCCGGTTTTGGTATGAAGTTCACTGTGACCTCACGCCATCGACTGGGTATATAGCGCAGCGCCAGGCATGCTTGGAAGATTTCCACCAGGTGAGGTACTAAATCCTCCAGACCCCATTGTAAAAGGGCTGGTATAATACCATCTGGTCCTGGTGTCTTGAACGGCGAGAAACTGTTGATGGCCCACCGTATTTTATCCTCCCTGCAGATCTCTTCGGCTGAAATCCAATCATCTGCAGTAGGTTCATGGTTGGTGTCCTGTTGTATTTGTACGGAACTTCCGGAACCTGAAAAATGCACCTCCATTAATAAATGAAGACTTTCCAAAAGGTTGTCGGTATAAGAACCGTCAGCCTTTTTTAGTAAGCCAATTCGTCGTTCAGGGTCTGAAGCCAGAACCCGATTTAACCGAGAAACTTCGCTGCATGAGGAAACTTCCTCACAAAATTTCCTCCACGTTTCTCGTTTTCTGTGACGAACGCTTTTAATGTAGCGCGTCCTTGAAGCCTTTTTTAGGGCCCTCCTTTAGCCTCCCCCTTTCTCATTATTACAATTTTTTATTGATATGATTGAACCATTCACTTTAGCATAAATTTTCCCATCTTGTCAAGCAGTTCCTGTAGTTATATGTACTTCTCCCTAGCAGCTGTGAAATAATATGTAAAAGCAGTCAAATCTGCTTGTAGAGATATTTTTGAGTTTTTAAATTTGGTTCTTGCTTTTATTGCAGCATTTCGGATTTTATAACTAATAAATTTAATTATAATAGAACATGGACGCTGACTGTCTTTTTTTTTCGACGTAATTCGTTGCGAAATTTTGGTTGAATACGCCTTTTAGTTTCCACTGGGCACTTAACACATTGGTTAAAAATGTGTATCGTCATTTTATTGACGTTTGCAAAGTACTCCTTACTGCAGTCTTTAACTGTGAATAAGTCCCATATTGACCCTGTAGATCCGCAGTAGATCCGGTCACTCACTACTGAGTTTAAGTACTGACACTAGTGACTGATGACCTTGAGGTGATACGCCCAGCCAGTGCACCACCCCACCCTTTGTGCCAATCAAAACGCGAAGATTCCAGTTCTAACTTCTTTGCTCAGTACACCTGTACCTACCGCGCCACCCAAATAAACCCTAGTGTGAGTAGGTAAATATTATATTTCTGCAAATCCCTAATTGTGACTATTTTACATTATTTAATTATTCCTTTGAACCGATCTCTTAATACATTGCAACACATAATATTGATGAATCTAATAGGCACGTTCGATGCAGATTGGTGCAGTTGGAATTGGTCAATCAGAATCGCCCAGCAGATGGCAGTCAACTTCTTTTGATGCACAATTTCAAGGAGGTGGCCAGAGAGGTATAAACATTTAGCTTTTATTTATATAGAAAATCATCCATCAACTCTCTGCGAAAAATTATTGCGAAAAAACTAGACCTAGAACTACAAAGTTTCGGGTTTAGCCGTGCGTCTTCAGACTAATTGTCCGCGCGTGTGTACATTTTTTAATTTTTGCTTATTTTATTTTATATTTAGATCTTGATGACCGAAAATTAGTTCAACAACAATTCATGTTAATGTTGCATAGTCTTATTTGCCAAAACCGAGAATTTGAGGGAGCAATTGACGTAGAACTATGCCCCATTGTACTATCTGATTGTGAAACGATGAAAACATTATTAAATCATATGGTTTCATGTCTAGTACAAAAATGCCCGATACCTCACTGTACCTCTGCAAAGCAAATATTAAAACATTGGAAACATTGTGTGCAAACTGATTGCGCTGCTTGTTTCCCGTTAACACAAATGAATAAAAACAGGAATAATCCTTTTCATGTGGAAACATCTCTACATCTTGCTGCTATCGATTCAAACTTACAATGGGGTCAACTATTAATCATAAGTGGAACGTATGTTAACACTAAAAACAAATGCCAACAAACGCCATTACATCTTGGCACTATAAACAATAATTTTGAATTCAGTAAAATGTTAATTGAAAATGGGGCGGACGTTAACGATAAGGATAATTGGGAGGAAACACCCTTACACATTGCTATCGCGAATAACAATCTTAAATTTAGTCGAATGTTGCTTGAAAATGGCGCGGATGTTAACGCTAGCAACTGTTTGTCAGAAACACCTTTACACTTAATCGCTACAACTGAAAATATTGAAATGATGCGACTCCTGCTGGAAAATGGAGCAGATGTGAACGCTATGAATTGCAACGAAGAAACACCCCTACATCTTTCCTGTAATAATCTCAAACTCAGTCGTTTTCTAATTGAAAATGGAGCGGATGTTAATGCTAAGGATAGAGATGGAAAAGCTCCTCTTCACTATATTGTTTCCAAATATGGTTGTAATTCTCGCAAGGAACTTATATGCATGATGTTATATTACAATGCGTCCGTAAATGAAATTGATAAATCAGGGGAATTTCCGTTTATGATTGCTGTGAAGTACTGGAACTATAAAGTAGCGGATATATTATTTGATTATGTCGATGAATTAAATTATAAATCAGTATTCACTTCCACATTGTCGACAATTTTTATTGGTGGCCTAATTAATTCGGCTCCTGAACGCGTTTTCGAGTACATCGATAAAATTAAAATAGAGGAGGCATCAGATGAGATAATAGACAAAGATTTTAACGGTGCTGCATTATCATACATGTCACTATACACGTGGTTTAGTCAATCCGCCGAAAGCCTAAAATGGGTTTGGTTACTGTTGAGTAAAGGATTTCCAGTAACCTTAAAAGATATAGAAATATTTCATAACAAAAAAGGATTTTGCAATGAAATCGAAGCAATTTTATCATCGGAAGTGCCTATTGGTTACGAATACGATTGTCAACCCTTCATAAAGACGTTAATTTTCAATAAAAGAAACAACGACGAAGGCATAATAAATAATCGTTACTTTAGTGAAGATGGGTGTGTTCCTAGTTTAAAACAAATAGCTCGAGATTGTTATAGAAAAACTATTTTTGATGAACATCAACGTGAAAACGGCGTGAATTATAAAGCATTTAATGTTATTATGCGGATGAATATTCCTAAAGTAATCAAAGATATTTTATTATTAAGGCAACCGATTTACATAATCAACGAATCAATTGAATGAAAACATTATATGATAATGTTTAGTTAAAGTTGTTAATCTTGTCATAACAAAGATTATTTTCAATAAAATGTTTTGTAAGAACTAGATGTTTTTATAATTTAACACTGAACATCCCTAATCACAATTTATATAATATATTAAGTTAAGTTTGATAATAAAGTTTATTGAAACTTAAAGCAAGATTTTGTTGTTAACCAGTTAGAAATAAATAATCAGCCTATATAGCATTAATCCCATGAGATATTCTCAAAAGTGATTTTAAACGATTTTTTATGATAACATTGTACCAAATTTAGTCTTTCTAAGACAAACCATATTGAAAATATTTAAGAAAATGCTGAAAAATATCTTTACTTTGAATAGTCATTTTCTCAAAACTTCAAATATTGTTTTCTCAAAAACTAACAGTTATTTTTCAAAACGTGTTGGTTCATTGAAAAGAGGACACTCTTATTAACACTTTGGGAAATTTTCATACTCATAATCCAAGAAATGGATTTTATACGAATTTTTAAATCTTAATCGGCGAAAATTGCAAAATTCGAAAAAATTGTCGATCATTTCAAAAATTTATTTTTCTAAAACTGAAAGTGATTTTTCAAAACGGCTTGTTGCATTAAAAAGGTGATACTTTAATTAATAATTTCACAAGGATTCTTCAAGAAATTAATTTTATAGCGAATTTTGAAAATTATCGATGAAAATTGCAACATCAAACATTTTATCAAAACTTCAAATATTGTTTTATCAAAATCTAAAAGTTATTTTTCAAAACGGATTGGTTCATTGGAAAGAAGACACTTTTATTAACACTTTGGGAAGTTTTCATACTCATATTCGAAGAAATGGATTTTATACGAAATTTAATCGGCGAAAATTGCAAAATTCAAAAATATTTTCGATCATTTCAAAAATTCATTTTTCAAAAACTAAAAGCGACTTTTCAAAACGGCTTGTTTCATTAAAAAGAGGATACTTTAATTAATAATTGGTGATATTTCTAGTGATGGGCACTATCGAATGAATCTGACTATCGAATAAATAGTAAATGAATGATTCGAACTATCGAATGATTTATTCGAATAAATTCATTCATTCGAATTCTGTGAGGATTGAGGATATCAAATAATGCGCAATATAGGTTAGGTATACCGGGTTTATACAGAATTTAGCTGTAAATTTAAAATTTTAAGATTTAGTTTTAAAAGTTAAATCTAATGAAACTGTTATATCTTAACAGCTTTGCATACACAATATATGACGTTTCAATACGCTTAACTTTTAAAGTTAAATTCTTAAATTTAATTTAGTTATATCCTCTGTAGAAACCCGGCATAACAAGTGCTCTCCCCACTGCTTGACTTTTAATAGACAAAAATCGGGGAATTACCGAAACCTTGGATTGTAGTTCTCGCGTGTGAATATCGTGTATGGACTCGTTGTTTGTTATTGTAGTGAAGTTGTACTATTTGTTTTATAAAAATGGCTTCTAGTAAGAAACGGTCAGCTGTATGGGATTATTTTAAAAAAGATTCAGTTAGTGCAGTAACTTGCGAAATTTGAAAAAACAATTCAAATTTAGTGGTAACACATCCAACATCCGCGACCATTTAAGGCGCAAACACCCTGGGTATTTTGAAATAGATAAATTAAATAAACAAGATGAATTCCAACAATTCGGAGATCGACATAATAATGAGCCGTCAACATCAACTCAAGATCAGCAACTACCATCCACATTAATGCAGTCTCAACTTCAAGAACAAAGCAGTAAATCCACATCTACAATAGACTCCATTAATTGCAAAAAACGAAGTCGAAAAATGAAACTATGTGTTACGAATAAAAAAACCGAGTTGTCGCAAATTGAAAATGATCAAATAGATCAAAGTTTAATTAAAATGATAGTAATTGATGATAGTGATGGGCACTATCGAATAAAAACTATCGAATTATTCGATTGAGTCAACTCAGTAATGAAAGACTTCATAAGAGCAGATTCTGTAATTACACCGGAGGTGATATCAAAGTTTAATGAAAAAACTTAAGAAATCGGTAGACGAAGCGAGCCCACCTAAAATTTGTGAATATTACACCTTTCCGTTACCACCATTCATTATCCGCCTAATCAAAGATAAGAGACGGCTGTACCGAGACTTTAGAGCTTGCGAGATTCCTGAACTGAAAAAAAAGTTTTAAGAGCTCAACACAGCAATACAGAACATCAATACATGTAAGGGAATAATTATTGGCAGGAAGTTCGTAAACTGTCTAGATACCAAAAGTTTCCTGAAACAAAAGAGCTCACTGATCCCACTGATAGAACTGCACATTCGAACCTTGAAGAGATTGTTAACGTCCATGCTGACTACCTGGAAGGAATATTTTCGTTTGCTGAGGATGCCTCATTTTGTTACCAGAACAAAAGCACCATAGACAACTGGTATCAACTTGCTTTTATCAATCACTCTGAAACACCTGAGGATGCTATTATGCTGGGGGACGAGTATTTCACTCTTCTAGGCCAAGGAAAGAATACGGCTCCTGGTTATGATAACATCTCGAAAAAGGTGTTGAGAAGCTTGGACTTTGATATTCACTCCTACATCAGGGAAATAATTAACTTCTGCCTCATGACTCAACATTTTCCACGAGACTGGAGGACCTCTATCATAATCTGCGTCTCCAAGAAGGATTCCGACTCAGCAAACTACCGCCAAATCTCACTGCTGCCAGTGATAGGAAGGCTTTTCGAGACACATCTCAAGAACAAGCTTCTGGCTGTCGTCTCAAAGAACATCTTACCCAACCAATTTGGATTCCAACCCGGCAAATCCACATCCCAGTCACTTACGATATTGATTTCCAACTTTCAAGCGGCACGCTATCAAAAACGTAAATCCGCGGCTGTGTTTCTGGATGTCCGAAAGGCTTTCGACTCAGTCTGGCACAATGGTCTACTATTCAAACTGGATGAGTTAAATGTTCCATATTAACTCCTAAACTTGATAAAGCAATTCCTTTCAGATCGCTTCGTTTTGTGAAGCTGAAAACCCATCACTCCCGCAGTTTCACCATCCAACAAGGCCTCCCATCTCCTCTTCTCTATACAACATCTTCTGCCACGATATTTACGACTTTGATGTGAATAAATATACTCTACGCCGATGACATAACACTGGTTTCGTACGACAGGGACGTTGCCTCTTCGGTCCGAAAGTTACAGGTGCTTATCGATAAAACAGTGAGCTGGTACCGAAAATGGCGCATTCAAATCAACTTCTCAAAATCGCAATTCTTCATCCCTTTCCTCCTAGTCCACGCCCCTTCTCCTACAATCACAGTCCAATCAACTCCCCTCTCAGTCTCACCAACCTGCAAACACCTAGGCATAACACTCGACAGAACCCTAAAATTCTCTACCCACGCCATCAAAGTGAAGATGAAAGTGAAAATTCGCGCCAAGCACTTCATATCCCGGATATCCAGAGGTCGCGGAATTTCCACAAAATGTGCCTCGCACATTTACAAATCCATATGCAGACTAATTATAGAATATGGATCTATACTTCTAAACGATGCGCCTAGTACATCAAGGTCCATAACACGAATAAGGGATTACCAAAATCCTCTTTTCAATCCTAGCAATGATCTACTTTATAACCTTACTAATATCCCTCCCATTAACCTCCGTCTACAATCTTTATCTCATAAAACTACCCTAAATTTCCCTACCTATCTTCTCCACCATATGCTCATTATCCTTAGAGTAGACCCATCTGACCGCCCACCACTTCTTCAAAAACTGTTGATGAACAGAGAAGACTGAAGCTGCCGTTAACTAGAACTTGCATGGGCAGAAAGACTCCGGTCGATAGCCCTATTTTTGGCTGAGTTTTAATTTATAACATTTTTTGTATTTATATACTCCCTTTTTTTTTCAATTTATATTTCTCGCATCCAAAAATAAAATTTGTTTTCTCTCTCTCTCTCTCTCTTGTCGATCATTTTAAAAACTTATTTCTCAAGAACTAAAAATGATTTTTTAAAACGATTAATTTTTTTTGCATTAAAAAGGGGATACTTTAATTAATAATTGGTGATATTTCCACAAGGAACCTTCAAGAAATGAATTTTATAGCGAATTTTGAATGTTATCGATGAAAATTGCAACATCGAAAATTTTATCAAAACTTCAAATATTGTTTTCTCAAAAAGTAAAAGTTATTTTTCAAAACGGATTGGTTCATTGAAAAGAGGACACTCTTATTAACACGTTGGGAAATTTTCATACTCATATTCCAAGAAATGGATTTTATACGAATTTTTAAATTTTAATCGGCGAGAATTGCAAAATTTGAAAAAATTGTCGATCATTTCAAAAATTTATTTCTCAAGAACTGAAAGTGATTTTTCAAAACGTCTTGTTGCATTAAAAAGAGGACACTTTAATTGATAATCGAAAGTGATAACAGCGACAGTTCTATTAGTAATGAATGTGATGATGAATTACAAGCGAAGAGAAAAAAACTAGATGAAACTGCAACAAGAGATTTTATATATCGTATTGGGATTGTTACCATGAGGTTGCTAATGATAAATAAAGTTGTACTCAATGAAGAAAGTTCTGTTGGGGTTGAACTTGATTATTATCTGCAGTGTCCAACACATAAAAGAGATACTAATTTCTGTGAATGGTGGAATACTAAGTAATAGGTTTTTAATAGTCGGCCAAAGCCGGATAGTTGCCGAATATCCATTCCACCATTAGTTTAGACCCAAAAATTGTACAGGAATGGTCATTTTAACTCTAGTATTTGTGATTAAAATTATGTATATATTATACAACACCATGTACAGGGTGTTCATTTCAAAACTTTCCACCTCAATTTCTGTAAATCCGGAAGTTTAAAAAGAAAATCGCTGAAATAGGTAAAGAATAAAACCAAGGGGGACAACTTTTTATGCAAAAATTGACTCACTCACTTCAACCCCCCGCCGCCAGAAACCAACCCCTTAAAAATCTTAAATGGAAAGGGGTGTCAAGTGATACCTCATTTTAAAGGTCTTTTAAGGTACTACATGTTAGTATTTATTTTTTTTAAATTGATCGATTCGTTTTCGAAATTTTTGCGAAAATCTTTGTTTTGTATTTCCCGCTTTAATTAATATTAAAAACTTTAATCACCTTCTTAAAAGCAAGAATAAGTAATCTTTTATTATTAATTTATAAAATTAAATTACCATGTTCGTTTTTACAACGACCATTAAACCTTTATTATTTCGGAGCAATCCGAAATCTTTGATATTTAGGTTATTTTGACAATGATATACCTACGTTGGCTAGCTTGCCTGGCGTCTGTCAGAGATATTTAGAAAAAACGATTTCTGTTTCATTTTTCTTTTCTTTTAGGTTTATTTGGTTATTACTTAAACAACTTTTAACTGCTTGAAACGTTCTATTTTATTTTCAGTTATTTAATTATGTACAAAAACTTTTTGCAGAGAAAATCAACTTAATAATTGTTCAAAGTGTTGTCCGTTATTAGCTAAACAATGGTACAACCGTTGTTCAAAACTACGGCGCACATTTTCAAAAACTTCCCTTTGAATTCCACGGCAAGCTGCAGTAATTCTCTGACGAAGTTCTTCTAAATTTTGAGGTTGAGGGGTAAATACAACAGACTTTAAATGACCCCATAAAAAAAAGTCTAATGGCGTCAAATCTGGTGATCTGGCTGGCCATTCTATAGGACCTCTTCGTCCTATCCATCTGTTTGGAAACGTATTATCTAACCACTGTCGTACTGGGAGAACATAGTGAGGAGGAGCTCCGTCTTGTTGAAAATGTAATTCATTCTCATCAAGTAAGGCATTTTCTTCTCTATCCAACTGATTCTCGAGAGCTTCCGTAATTAGTGGATTGATAGTATTTTCTAACATATCCAAGTACACTTCGCCGTTTAAATTTCCATCGATAAACACTGGACCAATCACTTGGTCTCCCAAAATGCCGGCCCATACATTAACTTTTTCAGGATATTGTGTATGCCCTTCTACAGTCAGATGAGGGTTTTCATTACTCCAATATCTGCAGTTATGTTTATTTACAAATCCATTTAAAGAAAAAGTGCATTCATCACTAAAGCAGATATTTTTCACAAAAACGTTGTTATTATTAATAATAGTGGTCACTTCTTCACAAAACTGTATTCTCCTGTCAAAATCGTCTTCAATTAGCTCTTGATATATTTTCAATTAATAAGGATGGAATTTGTGAAGTTTTACGACTTTATGAACAGAACCTAAGGATATACCAGTTGCACGAGATACCTGACGTAATGAAGTATTGGGGTTGATACCGAAATGACCCAACACTTCCAGTTGAGCGGTTTCATTCAAAACTCTCGACTCATTATGTTTTATGTTGGCAACGGACCCAGTCTGAGTGAATTTCTTCATGATCTGGATGCCTTTCATTAAAAACTGCGGCAGTTCGTCGAGCACATTCATTTTGGGATCCATACATTAATACAATTTCAATCCTTTCCTGCA